>JAPXFY010000020.1:73750098-73760098 GCA_030674185.1 Monoplex corrugatus
CATGATGTGGATGTGCATGACTTGATGTGGATGTGTGTGACTTGACGTGGATGTGTATGACTTGATGTGGATGTGCATGACTTGATGTGGATGGCATGACTTGATGTGGATGTGCATGACTTGATGTGGATGTGTATGACTTGATGTGGATGGGCATGACTTGATGCGGAGTGTGCATGACTTGATGTGGATGTGCATGACTTGACGTGGATGTGCATGAATTGATGTGGATGACTTGATGTTGATGTGGATGACTTGATGTTGATGTGGATGACTTGATGTGGATGACTTGATGTGGATGACTTGATGTGGATGACTTGACGTGCATGTGCATGACTTGATGTGGATGTGCATGACTTGATGTGGATGGGCATGACTTGATGTGGATGTGCATGACTTGATGTGGAAGACTTGATGTGGATGTGGATGACTTGATGTGGATGACTTGATGTGGATGACTTGATGTGAATGACTTGATGTGGATGTGCATGACTTGATGTGGATGTGGATGACTTGATGGGCATGACTTGATGTGGATGGGCATGACTTGACGTGGATGTGTATGACTTGATGTGGATGGGCATGACTTGATGTGCATGACTTGATGTGGATGACTTGATGTGGATGTGCATGACTTGATGTGGATGACTTGATGTGCATGACTTGATGTGGATGTGCATGACTTGATGTGGATGTGCATGACTTGATGTGGATGACTTGATGTGGATGTGGATGACTTGCTGTGGATTGGATGACTTGATGTGGATGTGCATGACTTGATGTGGATGACTTGATGTGGATGTGCATGACTTAATGTGGATGACTTGATGTGCATGACTTGATGTGCATGACTTGATGTGGATGTGGATGACTTGACGTGGATGACTTGATGTGGATGACTTTATGTGGATGTGCATGACTTGATGTGGATGGGCATGACTTGATGTTGATGTGGATGACTTGATGTGGATGTGCATGACGTGATGTGGATGTGGATGACTTGATGTGGATATGGATGACTTGATGTGGATGTGCATGACATGATGTGGATGTGGATGACTTGATGTGGATGTGCATGACATGATGTGGATGTGCATGACATGATGTGGATATGGATGACATGATGTGGATGTGCATGACATGATGTGGATGTGCATGACATGATGTGGATGTGGATGACTTGATGTGGATGTGCATGACATGATGTGGATGTGGATGACTTGACGTGGATGTGCATGACATGATGTGGATGTGCATGACATGATGTGGATGTGCATGACATGATGTGGATGTGATGACTTGATGTGGATGTGCATTACATGATGTGGATGTGGATGACTTGATGTGGATGTGCATGACATGATGTGGATGTGCATGACTTGATGTGGATGTGCATGACTTGATGTGGATGTGCATGACTTGATGTGGATGACTTGATGTGGATGTGCATGACATGATGTGGATGTGCAGTGTATTGCAGAGACACGTACCTAGACAGGAGATGCTTGCTTGGAATATGTTAACCCTTTGTCTTGGAAGATAAAGGCTAGGTCTTGCATTCATGTAGGGGGTTTGGTGGAAGAAGAGAGAGAGACAGAGAGAGAGAAGAGAAGAGAGGAGAGTAAGAGAGAGGAGAGAGAGGGAGAGTAAGAGAGAAGAGAGAGAGTGGGAGAATAAGAGAGAAAGAGAGAGGGAGAGTAAGAGAGAAGAAGAGGGAGAGTAGAGAGAGAAGAGAGAGGGAGAGTAAGAGAGAGAGAGAGAGAGGAGAGTAAGAGAGAGAGAGAGGAGAAGAGAGGGAGAGTAGAGAGAGAGAGAGGGAGAGTAAGAAGAGAGAGAGAGAGGGGAGAGTAAGAGAGAGAAGAGAGAGAGGGAGAGTAAGAGAGAGAGAGAGGGAGAGTAAGAGGAGAGAGAGATGAGAGAGAGAGAGAGGAGTAAGAGAGAAAGAGAGAGAGTGGGAGAATAAGAGAGAAAGAGAGAGGGAGAGTAAGAGAGAAAGAGAGAGGGAGAGTAAGAGAGAGAAAGAGAGAGGGAGAGTAAGAGAGAGAGAGAGAGAGGAGAGTAAGAGAGAGAGAGAGGAGAAGAGAGAGAGAGAGAGAGGGAGAGTAAGAGAGAGTGAGTAAGAGAGAGGAGGAGAGAGAGAGGGAGAGTAAGGAGAGAGAGAGAGAGAGGGAGAGTAAGAGAGAGAGAGAGAGAGGGAGAGTAAGAGAGAAAAAGAGAGAGTAAGAGAGAGAGAGTAAGAGAGAGAGAGAGAGAAAGAGAGAAAGAGAGAGAGAGAGAAAGGAAGAGATAGAGAGAGAGAGAGAGGGAGAGTAAGAGAGAGAGAGAGAGAGAGAGAGAGAGAGAGAGAAAGAGAGAAAAAGGCAGGAATAGAAAAAGAGAAAGAGCTGAGAGAGAGAGAGAGAGAGAGAGAGAGAGAGAGAGAGAGAGAGAGAGAGAGAGATGAAATGAAACCAAATGAATCTTTACTTCTCAGGAAAGAAAACGATGTAAATATTGCATTTTTTAGATTGATTTGGTTTAGTTTTTACGCCGACATCCACCTCAGGTGATATGGCCGACCGGGATAACCATCCCAGCGAAGTGGGGGAATGGGGGCTTGTCTAATCCTATACCGACACCACCAGAACAACAATGATGTTAAGATGGGACGGTGAGAAGGCCAGTTTTAATATAGCACCCCGGGATTCGAACCCACAACCATTAGCATGTCAATCCGACGCTCAAACCAACTGAGCTACTGGGGCCCGCATGTTAATATTGCAAATGGGAAAAAGACCCTTTAACAGTTAAGACAGGTCAAGGGCAATCACTTCTTATCTTCTCCACCCCCACCCCCCACCCCCACCTGCCTATCGTTTTCACCACTCTCTCATCAGCAGTCTCCTCAAGGGAAACAACCCACAAAAAGAAGGAAAGGAAGTTGACCATGGGTGAACAACTGCATTAAGATCCCCTGTTCCCCTGTCTGTGTCATTAAATTCCTCTGGCTCTCGCCACCACTGTACCATAAGGTCTGATGCTGGTGGTGCTGGTGTGATGGTGGTGCTGGTGGGATGGTGGTGATGGTGGTGGTGGTGCTGGTGTGATGGTGGTGCTGGTGTGATGGTGGTGCTGGTGGTGGTGGTGGTGCTGGTGGTGATGGTGTGATAACCACACTTAACACACGTCAACAGACACAAACAGCGTGGTGTGGTAACCACACTATAAGTGCCACACGTCAACAGACACAAACAGCGTGGTGTGGTAACCACACAGTGCCACACGTCAACAGACACAAACAACGTGGTGTGGTAACCACACTATAAGTGCCACACGTCAACAGACACAAACAGCGTGGTGTGGAAACCACACAGTGCCACACGTCAACAGACACAAACAGCGTGGTGTGGTAACCACACTATAAGTGCCACACGTCAACAGACACAAACAGCGTGGTGTGGTAACCACACTAAGTGCCACACGTCAACAGACACAAACAGCGTGGTGTGGTAACCACACCATAAGTGCCACACGTCAACAGACACAAACAGCGTGGTGTGGTAACCACACTAAGTGCCACACGTCAACAGACACAAACAGCGTGGTGTGGTAACCACACTTAACACACGTCAACAGACACAAACAGCGTGGTGTGGTAACCACACTAAGTGCCACACGTCAACAGACACAAACAGCGTGGTGTGGTAACCACACTTAACACACGTCAACAGACACAAACAGCGTGGTGTGGTAACCACACTAAGTGCCACACGTCAACAGACACAAACAGCGTGGTGTAGTAACCACACAGTGCCACACGTCAACAGACACAAACAGCGTGGTGTGGTAACCACACCATAAGTGCTACACGTCAACAGACACAAACAGCGTGGTGTGGTAACCACACAGTGCCACACGTCAACAGACACAAACAGCGTGGTGTGGTAACCACACTATAAGTGCCACACGTCAACAGACACAAACAGTGTGGTGTGGTAACCACACTATAAGTGCCACACGTCAACAGACACAAACAGCGTGGTGTGGTAACCACACTATAAGTGCCACACGTCAACAGACACAAACAGTGTGGTGTGGAAACCACACTAAGTGCCACACGTCAACAGACACAAACAGCGTGGTGTGGTAACCACACAGTGCCACACGTCAACAGACACAAACAGCGTGGTGTGGTAACCACACAGTGCCACACGTCAACAGACACAAACAGCGTGGTGTGGTAACCACACAGTGCCACACGTCAACAGACACAAACAGCGTGGTGTGGTAACCACACTATAAGTGCCACACGTCAACAGACACAAACAGTGTGGTGTGGAAACCACACTAAGTGCCACACGTCAACAGACACAAACAGCGTGGTGTGGTAACCACACAGTGCCACACGTCAACAGACACAAACAGCGTGGTGTGGTAACCACACAGTGCCACACGTCAACAGACACAAACAGCGTGGTGTGGTAACCACACAGTGCCACACGTCAACAGACACAAACAGCGTGGTGTGGTAACCACACTATAAGTGCCACACGTCAACAGACACAAACAGTGTGGTGTGGAAACCACACTAAGTGCCACACGTCAACAGACACAAACAGTGTGGTGTGGTAACCACACTTAACACACGTCAACAGACACAAACAGCGTGGTGTGGTAACCACACTTAACACACGTCAACAGACACAAACAGCGTGGTGTGGTAACCACACTTAACACACGTCAACAGACACAAACAGCGTGGTGTGGTAACCACACTTAACACACGTCAACAGACACAAACAGCGTGGTGTGGTAACCACACTTAACACACGTCAACAGACACAAACAGCGTGGTGTGGTAACCACACTAAGTGCCACACGTCAACTGACACAAACAGCGTGGTGTGGTAACCACACTATAAGTGCCACACGTCAACAGACACAAACAGCGTGGTGTGGTAACCACACAGTGCCACACGTCAACAGACACAAACAGTGTGGTGTGGAAACCACACTAAGTGCCACACGTCAACAGACACAAACAGCGTGGTGTGGTAACCACACTATAAGTGCCACACGTCAACAGACACAAACAGCGTGATGTGGTAACCACACAGTGCCACACGTCAACAGACACAAACAGTGTGGTGTGGAAACCACACTAAGTGCCACACGTCAACAGACACAAACAGTGTGGTGTGGTAACCACACTATAAGTGCCACACGTCAACAGACACAAACAGCGTGGTGTGGTAACCACACTAAGTGCCACACGTCAACAGACACAAACAGCGTGGTGTGGTAACCACACTATAAGTGCCACATGTCAACAGACACAAACAGCGTGGTGTGGTAACCACACAGTGCCACACGTCAACAGACACAAACAGTGTGGTGTGGAAACCACACTAAGTGCCACACGTCAACAGACACAAACAGTGTGGTGTGGTAACCACACTAAGTGCCACACGTCAACAGACACAAACAGTGTGGTGTGGAAACCACACTAAGTGCCACACGTCAACAGACACAAACAGTGTGGTGTGGTAACCACACTAAGTGCCACACGTCAACAGACACAAACAGTGTGGTGTGGAAACCACACTAAGTGCCACACGTCAACAGACACAAACAGTGTGGTGTGGTAACCACACTATAAGTGCCACACGTCAACAGACACAAACAGTGTGGTGTGGTAACCACATAGTGCCACACGTCAACAGACACAAACAGCGTGGTGTGGTAACCACACTATAAGTGCCACACGTCAACAGACACAAAAAACGTGGTGTGGTAACCACACTATCGTAAGTACCACTACACTGCTCAACACATCATCGACCCAACTACGTTCACAACTGAGCAAAGGCTGGCGTGCTAACGGAAAAGTAGTAAAGTTACTTAAAAGCACTCCATTTCCTGAAAAGTGCCCATAATTTCTGCCTCCTTGTGCTGAGATAAGGGTCCTAACTAGTGTTAATGCACCACAGCTTACTAAGGTTCTACACCTACTACGGTATCTATGAAAGCGGCAATTGCTACATGTACAGCTTCACCATCACAAGCGACACCAACAGCACACAACATTTTGCCGTGATGATGATGCTGACGCTGATGATGAAGCATCCCGGCTAAACGGCGTGGTGAAGTGACGACAGGCCTTGCAGCAAGTCCCAGTGACTGTAAAACATGCTAAAAGAGGGGAAAGCAGCAACACAAATGGACACAGTCAAACGAGAAAAAAACACCTGGAAAACAAAAGGAAAACGAGACAGACACAAGATCAATCGGTTGGTGAAAATGTGTGCACTGGATGTCAGGAACAGAACAGAATTGATGAAGAGGAAAACACAATTAACAGTAACTAGCCATGTGAGGAAAAAGACAACTATCTGCAACACATCCATGAAAACCACACATTACAGCTAATGGTTGGAACAGAAGACAGCAAAACACGGAGTGGGTAATCACAGTCACCCGTCTAAAGACAAAAATAACTGTGTTACAATACATATAGTATAAGACAGCAAAACACGGAGTGGGAATTTAAGTCACCCTCACAACGTTCAAAATCTGATGCAATACATTATAATGACAGCAAAACGGCGGAATGGGAAATAGTCAGCCGTCTAAAAGTTCAAAATTTACTGATACAATACATATATTTCAGACAGCAAACCTGGTGGAATTACAGTCACCCGTTAAAATGCCACCAAAACTGATGTACAATTCATAATATAAGACTAGCAAAACGGGAGTGGGAATTACAGTCATCCCGTCTAAAATACAAAAAATAACTGATTCATTTCTATATGATCAGACAGCAAAACACGGGTGTGGGAATTACAGTCAGACCCGTCTAAAAGTAAAAAATAAACTGATGCACAATACATATATAACGGACACAAAAACACGATGGGAATTAACAGTCAAGCCGTCAAACGTTACTAAAATAACTGATGTAACAATACATCATATATAAGACAGCAAAAACGAGTGAATTACAGTCAGCCGTCTAAAAGTACACAAAATAACTGATGTACAAATCACATATAATATAAAGACAGCAAAACACGGAATGGGAATTACAGTCAGCCCGTCTAAAAGTACAAAAATAACTGATGTACAATACATATATATAAGACAGCAAAACCGGAATGGGAATTACAGTCAGCCCGTCTAAAAGTACAAAAATAACTGATGTACAATACATATATAAGACAGCAAAACACGGAATGGGAATTACAGTCAGCCCGTCTAAAAGTACAAAAATAACTGATGTACAATACATATATATAGACAGCAAAACACGGAGTGGGAATTACAGTCAGCCCGTCTAAAAGTACAAAAATAACTGATGTACAATACAATATATAAGACAGCAAAACACGGAGTGGGAATTACAGTCAGCCCGTCTAAAAGTACAAAAATAACTGATGTACAATACATATATATAAGACAGCAAAACACGGAATGGGAATTACAGTCAGCCCGTCTAAAAGTACAAAAATAACTGATGTACAATACATATATATAAGACAGCAAAACACGGATGGGAATTACAGTCAGCCCGTCTAAAAGTACAAAAATAACTGATGTACAATACATATATATAAAGACAGCAAAACACGGAGTGGGAATTACAGTCAGCCCGTCTAAAAGTTCAAAAATAACTGATGTACAATACATATATATAAGACAGCAAAACACGGAATGGGAATTACAGTCAGCCCGTCTAAAAGTACAAAAATAACTGATGTACAATACATATATATAAGACAGCAAAACACGGAATGGGAATTACAGTCAGCCCGTCTAAAAGTACAAAAATAACTGATGTACAATACATATATATAAGACAGCCAAAACACGATGGGAATTACAGTCAGCCCGTCTAAAAGTACAAAAATAACTGATGTACAATACATATATATAAGACAGCAAAACACGGAATGGGAATTACAGTCAGCCCGTCTAAAAGTACAAAAATAACTGATGTACAATACATATATATAAGACAGCAAAACGCGGAGTGGGAATTACAGTCAGCCCGTCTAAAAGTACAAAAATAACTGATGTACAATACATATATATCAGAGAGGATCCTGTCTACAAAAGCAATAGAGGGAATTACCACCGCTGTCCATTTTCACGTCTATGCTCCATGAGCTACACAGACGACAGACGACAGTTTTACAAAGAGCTAAGTGCCTACATGGATAAGACCAAAGACAGCAAAACATTTATTGTAATGGGCCATTTTAACGGAAAGGTAAGAGGTAGAAGAGAACCATGAATAGACATTTGGGCCTTTCAGTGATCAGGAGACTGAGTGTAACTCAAAGGACGGAGATGCTGCTTAATAAGCGCGCTGAGCATGAACACTTCATCACCAATCATCATCATCATCATCATCATCATCATCATCATCATCATCATCATCATCATCATCATCATCATCATCATCATCATCATCATCATCATCATCATCATCATCATCATCATCAGGTGCCATGGCGTTAGCGACCATGGACTCCCAACCATCTCTATCTCTCGTTGCCCCAGCATCTCCCCCACCCTCCTCATCCCCAGCCACTCTGCAAGTCCGTCCAGCATTCTCTCCCTGGGATCTACCTGGTGCTCCCTTTCCCTCCAGCTTTCCCGTTGTGACCAGGTGTTCCAAATCCCCCTTCCTCATAAAATGGCCTATAAATGTTGCCTGTCTTTTCCTAATCTTCCTTATGAGTGATCTACTTGTGTCTGCCTCCATCAAGACTGTCTCGTTTGTTTCTTTGCTGTCCATGGAACTCTCAACATTCTTCTGAGAAACCACATCATCACCAATACCTTCTCCAAACACAAAACCAATCATGTGAAAACGTGGTACAAGTGGAATGACTTACATGTAGGTCAGGCTTCACAGACTGATTTCATTCTCATAAGGAAAAGATCAAGGTGACAATTAAAGGTGCGAGCATAATTCCAAATCATGTCATTGACACTGATCACAAAGTTGTTGTTATGTACACACACCAAGAAAAGTGAGATCAAATCCCCGTCATAAATTAAATTAGAAAATATGATAAACATGAAGAAAATGGCTGAAGAAAGTGTCAAGGCAGAAGTAGTTTCAGACGTTGAAAAAGCCAATAAAAATTTGCCAAATGAAGTTGACCTGATAGAAAAAGAATGGAACGTTTTTCGAACAGATATTATTAGCGTTTTGAAAAAAAGATGTGGAAAAACATGGGGACAAGGAAGAATAAGGAAGACTGTAAGACTTTCTTGGTGGAATGACTCAATCAAAGAAGTCTTAAAAGTCAGGAAGAGACTATACAAAACGTGGGTGAAATAAATACAAAGAGGAAGACAACATGTACACAGACTGTACAAAACGTGGGTGAAATAAAAACAAAGAGGAAGACAACATGTACACAGACTGTACAAAACGTGGGTGAAATAAAAACAAAGAGGAAGACAACATGTACACAGACTGTACAAAACGTGGGTGAAATAAAAACAAAGAGGAAGACAACATGTACACAGACTGTACAAAACGTGGTGAAATAAAAACAAAGAGGAAGACAACATGTACACAGACTGTACAAAACGTGGGTGAAATAAATACAAAGAGGAAGACAACATGTACACAGACTGTACAAAACGTGGGTGAAATAAATACAAAGAGGAAGACAACATGTACACAGACTGTACAAAACGTGGGGTGAAATAAAAACAAAGAGGAAGACAACATGTACACAGACTGTACAAAACGTGGGTGAAATAAATACAAAGAGGAAGACAACATGTACACAGACTGTACAAAACGTGGGTGAAATAAATACAAAGGAGGAAGACAAACATGTACACAGACTGTACAAAACGTGGGTGAAATAAAAAACAAAGAGGAAGACAACATGTACACAGACTGTACAAAACGTGGGTGAAATAAAAAACAAAGAGGAAGACAACATGTACACAGACTGTACAAAACGTGGGTGAAATAAAAACAAAGAGGAAG
>JAPXFY010000020.1:73785098-73805098 GCA_030674185.1 Monoplex corrugatus
CAGAATTTCACAGGCTTGGAAAAAATAACCAAAAACAAGAAAAATACCCTAACCAAAAACAAGAAAAATACCCTAGGACACACAAAAGTTTGGTATATTGTCACAATTAACAAATTAGATTTACGAGCGTTGTGATTTGTATGCGATGTGACCGCTCTGGCGTACCATACAATTCGCGGCCTGGGTGCCACTTGAAGTTGACGTGTAAACGGCTACATCCGCTACCGAGAAAAGCGTAACTGTCATCTTCACGTAACGTTTACCGCGATATACCAATACTATGGTAGACGCGCGTTTGACGGACATACTATGATCTACGAGCGGGTTGCATTTTTCACGTTTGGAATAGTGTTTTTGGCTGTTTGAATGCAAGTTTGGCAGCTAATATTTGCAGGTAAGCAAAGGCTTTTTTTTGTTTATTATGATTTTTTTTGATTGGGATCAATACCGAAGTTCTCATTAATTGTTTCTTGAACTTTAATGACATGCGGCATTATAAGGATGATCCGTAGCACGTGTGTGTGTGTGTATGTGTGTGTATGTGTGTGTGTGTGTGTAACTGATAATGCATGGTAATGAAGTGTGGACCCTTCCATTGTCAAATTTGCTCTCCAATAGAAGCGTCCAACGCCTGAAAAAACTATGGCAAAGCAAGCAAGTCAAAATCCCAGGGCAGATCTCCCCGTACAAGAAAACCGGACAGGAGTTAAGAGTATTGTGTTTTCTTGAATATTTTCATTCTGTAACACAAAGGTTACGTGACCTAGCTCGCCATACAATTTTTTATGTAGTTATCTGTGTGCATCTATGATATAATAATGATACAAATGTTAAGTACGCATGCTTTTTATGATTTTGACTATTTACTTTGCTGTTGATCTTCTGTTTTGTTGTTTTTGTTGTTGGTTTTCTTTATCAATTTGAATTTGAAATGTGATGAAGCTATGTTTCTTGATCAGTTAGATAATTATGGTATCAATTCAGTTTCCCAGCCTCTGTTTTCCTTGTCAATTAAAAAAAAAAAACGAAAAGAAAAACTTTGATTATTATTCTGGATGATGACTTGTATAAACGTACATGTGTGTGTGTGCGTGTGTGTGTGCGTGTGTGTGTGTTTGTGGCGTGGTATGGTGTGGTGGTGATGATGGTGGTGGTGGTGGTGGTGGTGGTGGTGGTGTGTGTGTGTGTGTGTGTGTGTGTGTGTGTGTGTGTGTGTGTGTGTGTGTGTGTGTGTGTGTGTGTGTGTAAAGTATAACATATTGTAAAGTCTGTATCACTGTATTTCATTAAACATTTAAAATGCACTCCATCTCCACGCCTCCCATTAAACTGCCATTTTTCGTTTATCAACAAGGAAATAAAGTGTTCTGTATTCCGTGCGATGTAACAGCTTTTGTTTATCAACAGGGCAATAAAGATTTCTGTATTCTGTGTGATGTGACAGCTTTTGTTTATCAACAGGGTAATAAAATATTCTGTATTCTGTGTGATGTAACAGCTTTTGTTTATCAACAGGGCAATAAAATATTCTGTATTCTGTGTGATGTAACAGCTTTTGTTTGCCAACAGGGTAATAAAATATTCTGTATTCTGTGTGATGTAACAGCTTTTGTTTATCAACAGGGTAATAAAATATTCTGTATTCTGTGTGATGTGACAGCTTTCGTTCGTCTTATTTTGTAGCCGAATGTGCAGCAAACTGCGAAATTTGAAAAGAATCCCTTGACAATGGTCAACCAACAGTGAAATAAGGTGTGGTCAACCAACAGTGAAATTAGGTGTGGTGAACCAACAGTGAAATTAGGTGTGGTCAACCAACAATGAAATTAGGTGTGGTCAACCAACAGTGAAATAAGGTGTGGTCAACCAACAGTGAAATTAGGTGTGGTCAACCAACAGTGAAATAAGGTGTGGTCAACCAACAGTGAAATAAGGTGTGGTCAACCAACAGTGAAATAAGGTGTGGTCAACCAACAGTGAAATAAGGTGTGGTCAACCAACAGTGAAATAAGGTGTGGTCAACCAACAGTGAAATAAGGTGTGGTCAACCAACAGTGAAATAAGGTGTGGTCAACCAACAGTGAAATAAGGTGTGGTCAACCAACAGTGAAATAAGGTGTGGTCAACCAACAGTGAAATAAGGTGTGGTCAACCAACAGTGAAATAAGGTGTGGTCAACCAACAGTGAAATAAGGTGTGGTCAACCAACAGTGAAATAAGGTGAGACTGGATGTAAGATTGTCAATCGCTGCAGCTCACAGTGTGATGTTAACATTGTGACTGTTGAAGAACAGAAATTACATACAAAATGCCGGCTTGACTATACAAATGCCAAAGCAACAAGGATGTATCTAGAGAAGAAACAAAGCGCCTATAGAGATGACCCGAGGCCATCCAGACGATCCTTTCAGCCTGCCTATGATCCAAGGATTCACTGTTTTGTCGCCCCTGCTGATGTCAATACTCACAGAAAAGGACATGAAGCCTTCCCAGTGAAAACCAAACCACACGAGGGATTTCAGGCAGCTATCCTAGGTGTTTGCAAGGAATGAGATGAGAGCTGGGCAAAAACAGTATCTGACAGAATTCAGTCAACATGTTGGGAAGACCTCATTGCGTGGGATGCTGTGTACCATGATGCCTTCAGTGTCAGCTTCAGAACACACAGAAATAGTTCTGATAGATTTACCTATGCAAAGAAAACAAAACCAACTACTTTCTATGAAGATCCTCAACAGGCTAGGCAGGAAGTTTTTCTAAACGTCTGCCAATATTTGGACGAGAATGATGATGAACAAGCCACATTGTCTGATCTTGTATCAAAAGTGCAGGAGTTTTGCGGGATGGAGTTGGTGCATACACTACGAAACATATGAAAAACAAACTTACTGAACATTTTGGGTTAGATATATTAATATCAAGCAGAGGCAAAAGATTTCTGTGGTAACTCTTAGAACAGACAGCACTTTGACGCCCCACAGACAGAAGATTCAGATGCAAAGAAGAACAAAAAAACAAAACAAAAAAAACAAAACCAACAACAACAACAAAAACGGAACCTAAAACGAAACTGCCACAAAATTGATTGAAAGTGATATAAAAGGAGTTTTGCTATCAAGGATGTGTAGCCAGGATCGGATAAGATCAAGTCTGTCTCAGGGAACTTACATTTTGTCCCTGACTCACTCCAGTTGTTCCTGAAAACAATCTTCTGTGGAATTGAGAACGATCTGAAAATAGCTGCCATAGACCAAGCCATCATACAAGCTGCAAGACTCAAAATGCTCCTGGCTCCTTTGCAAGTTGGCCTATGTTCAAATGTACACCAGTTTGCATCTCAGTTTTTAACTAACATCTTTTTCCAGCTTGGATTCTGTATATCGCATTCTGAAGTAAAGAAGTTTAAAGTATCTGCAGCACTGACCCAGGGAACAGACATTCCCGGATCACAAAAGGTCACATTATACAGTATGTTGCTGATAATGTTGATCACAATGTGTGCACTCTTGGTGGGTTTAGTACATTCCATGGTATGGGTACAATTGCTGTCATTACACCAGGTACTAGAAGGCAACAAGCAATTCGAAGAATATCTGGAACACCTGATGATGTCACAGCAGTTAGGAAGATCAACATCCATTTTTACAACCTTGCTAGACAGGACTTTGACTGTTTCAGATACACTCAGTTGTATGATTTCTATTGTGAGGATCCCCAGTCAACACAGGGCCTTCTGTGGAAGTTATCCTGGCCTTTGCCTTCACCAAGACCAGGGTGATCAGGTTTCATCAAGTCGTTGAGCCGAGGAGAACATCCTGGGTGGTCATCTATGTTCTGCCTTCTGATGATTGATCTCAATCCAAGTAGTATGAGGTGCATTTACTCTACTTTGCAGTTTGTGTATGCTGAAGCCAGATGTCTTGGAATCAAGCCTGTGCTGACGTTTGACCAACCACTTTGGTAGAAGTCCCAGCTGATCGTCCAGAAAGAGCCTGAAGATAGCGACCTGAAATCAGTTGTTCTCCATCTGGGAGGCTTTCACACTCAAATGAATTTCCATGGCTGTATAGGCAGGATCAAGTGGGGTTCTGGACTTCAGCAAGTGCTTAAGGTTGTGTATGCCCCCAATACTGTTGGACACATGCTGATTGGAAAAGCAATGGCAAGGGCTTTCAGAGGTCACATTCTGGTTGATGCTGTTTTGAATGCTATGATTACTGCTATATCATTTGTTGTGTACCTTCCAGTGTCACCAGCTGTCATTACAGACGAACATTTATCAGAAAGGGATGCCATGGCTCACACAGACGCTCAGCAGTACGAATCTGACGAGTCACACACAACACAGCGTGAATGTTATCAACTTGATTCAAGGTGAGACGCTATCAGTTGCCAGAGAAGTATTGGACAGATTGGAACAGGAGGTGTTGTTGGAACTATAGTCAATTTCAATGCTGACATGGTTTTATCATCAGAAAAGGGATAATTCCCGGCAAACCATGCGAACAAGCAAGAGATTTATCATCGTGCTTAGTGATATGCTTCTGGCAAATGGACATCCAACACTTCACAGCCAAAATGATGCAGATTTCCTGATTGTTGAGACTTCCATCAGACGTGCAACTGATCATCCTCTTGTGGTCATTGGAGAAGACACCGATCTCCTGGTTTTGCTCTGCCACCATATTAGCCCAGATCTGAGGACTATCATCTTCAGATCAGATTCAAAGTCTAAGAGCAACAACAAAAAACAAACAAACAAAAAACAAAAAAACAACAACATCAAAAAACAAAAACAAAAACAAAACAACAACAACAACAAAAACCCAGCGAGTACGGGATATTTAGTGACTACAGCAGGCCCTTGGAGAGGAGATTTACCAGACATTACTGTTTGTGCATGCCATCACAGGATGTGATACAACCTCAGTGTTGTTTGGAGTGGGAAAAGGCACAGCCACACAAAGGAAGCTGAAGGCAGATAACGTCTTTCACGAAGCTGCTGGCGTGTTTTCCAAATGCACAGCCACAGTGGAAGAGGTGGTGTCTGTAGGTGAGAAAGTCATCATCTCCATGTATAACGAAAACGCACCGATGCACTGGATGAACTACATTATTAGAAGTTTACAGAGAAAGTGGCTCTGAGCACCAGCTTTGTACATGTCCATTATCTACCACCAACCAGTGATGCCTGCAAATATCATAGTATGAAGGCACACCTTCAAGTCCAGCAATGGATGCACCGGGACCTCAACCTGAATCCAGAGGACTGGGGATGGCGTGTAAATGACCCTTGAGCCTTGCATGGCTGATCTACCTCCTGTTCCAGACTCATTTCTTCAAATCATCAGATACAGCTGTAGGACACATTGTGATTCAGGGAGATGTAGCTGTAAGAAACATTGACAGGCCTGATCCACTGTTTATGGTAACTATCGCGGTGTTACTTGTACAAATTCTTTTGTGACATTGCTGGAGGAGGCGACCGAGGAATACTAGGACAAACAGACCTTACGCATGCTGATTCATGACTGGCACACAAAAACAAGCCGTTCTCTGCTGTAATATTTGCTATACATCTGTTTTAATGACAGATTTGAACGTAATTTTTCAAGACCTTTCCAACGAGGTGCAACTTCTATATATTTCCATAAATATTTCTAAAGTCGGTCATTTGTACAAGGTATTGCGTAATGTGACCCAATTTTCAGGTAGTAGGATAGTGACCTATGTGTCCTAGGGTTGATTTTAAGATTCTACAAACCATGTTGACTAACATTCAGCAAAAAGAAATTATGTTGCAGCGATTTCCATATTTTCGATATATTTTATTATTTTCGGTAGCCTAATGTGTACGTGTACTCTAAAGCGCGCCTACGACAAGATTTTGTCGTCATCTCCAGTCAGTATTACGTTGTAGTTTTACAGAACGTAGAGGGGGCCGTCACTAATGTATGCGGCCCTCAGCATTGTATGTAGCCGGCGGGAACACTTAGACAATGACCGCAGGGCGTGTTGCAATAGCCACTCGCGAAACTGCCGGACAATGACCAGTGTCTCACTTGTGTGTACTGACGCGCTGCGTTAATTTAAAACTACACACTAAGTGTTGATTTATTAATTAGGTGAGAACAACCAATCAGACCTTGCCATCTGAAAGGTTTGAAAGTATGACCATGCTTGGTTCCCAAAGTACAAATTAACAAGGCGCATCATAGTGTGTGCTTTTCCACCGCCACTCTCAGTCTCACCAGAGGTGCCCTTTCCTGCCACCACTCTTGGTCTCACAGCAGGTGATCAACTTCACGGCGTTACTGTAGTAAGTTCTGGAGTTTTATCACCTTATTATTCATTGTCATTTGCAGTAAGCTTAGACTTTAGTGCCTCTTATTTCTTTAGATTCTAGCTCGAGTCTATTGAGCACTCGCTCCATCTCACCTGGCGCTGCGATTCATCATTATCACCATATACAACCCCCCTTAACCACTCGCTCCATCACACCAGGTGAGATGGAGCGAGTGGTTAAGGGGGGTTGTAGGTGAGTTTGATTGGTCGCGGTTGCTTGGTGAGATGGTGTGAGTTGGTTAAGGGGTTAAGGGTGATGATGATATTTGCTGTGGTGGTCGTTTGAATCCAGAGCAGAAAGGGAAGTCTCTCAATCAAAAGACAAGTCCTCGTTTTGCTACTTGACTCTTTATTATTGAGAAGTCAGTCAACGAAGACCGAAAGAAGACATGTAAGAAGAAGACATCAAAGAAGACACCAAAGAAGACAGTGCTACAGTAACGCCGTGAAGTTGATCACCTGCTGTGAGACTAAGGGTGGTGGCAGGAAAGGGCACCTCTGGTGAGACTGAGAGTGGCGGTGGAAAAGCACACGCTATGATGCGCTTTGTTAATTTGTACTTTGGGAACCAAGCATGGTCATACTTTCAAACCTTTCAGATGGCAAGGTCTGATTGGTTGTTCTCACCTAATTAATAAATCAACACTTAGTGTGTAGTTTTAAATTAACGCAGCGCATCAGTACACACAAGTGAGACACTGGTCATTGTCCGGCAGTTTCGCGAGTGGCTATTGCAACACGCCCTGCGGTCATTGTCTAAGTGTTCCTGCCGGCTACATACAATGCTGAGGGCCGCATACATTAGTGACGGCCCCCTCTACGTTCTGTAAAACTACAACGTAATACTGACTGGAGATGACGACAAAATCTTGTCGTAGGCCTGCTTTAGAGTACATGTACACATTGTAGATCTGCTAATTGTTTAGCAGTGTGTTATCTACAATGTATATGCGTCATGTACTGGTTAGATCTTTGGAATGATTAATGCATAAGTATGGATAGGCAGAAGCTGTGAAATACCAGTATAATTAGGCCAAGAGAATGCAAGGCGTTTTTGATCTAGGCAAGCACGCTACACGGCGTTGCCTTTGAGCGTTGTAGGTAAATGGGGAAAGATCGTAACAGAGCAAGGCACTCTGTTACACCTCCCCCCACCAATTTGAAAACCATCGTCCGCGATGGTGCGCGAAAATGGGGTAAATTCTTGAGGGCTGAAATTTCAGGGCCACCTCAAGAATTCACAAAATTTTGAACTGCTATGGATATGGTGGAGTATGCAATCCACTTGCATATTTGCTAGGGTATGCATGGGTAAACTGGAGAGTTGTAATTTAAGTTCCGAAAGGACAGTTACACTGTTTTGTCAAGTTAGGACTCTGAATTGGTCATCGTACTTGACAGTACGGAACACTGAAATGGCAAATGCCTTAACATAATAAGCTAAAGAAAGTAGCATTTGATAAGTTCACTAAAGCCTCTTTGCCATACCTATGCATCAAAACATTCATTGCAGGAAACAAAATGACAAATGTATAAAAAAAATAGATGTAAATATCAAAAGCATCACATTAATGTGACAATCCGGGTTTTCAATGGCATGCTTATTACATGCTAAGTGAAAAGAATAATAGCTAAATATAATGTTCATAGCTTTGGCAGATTATCAATTTAAACACATAGGCCTACAAAAATGTTAATTTTGGTTGTAGGCTACATTATCTGTCCATGTTATGGTCTGTAGAACCTGAAAGAGACAAACAATATTTTCACATTGTCCCTTTGTATGTAGGACTTCTCACAGTGTCCTATTCAACAGTCTTGTTGACCATCTTAGAGGGATTGGAGTTGTCATCTGCTCTGGTACAGCGGGCTCAGGTGCTGTTGTCACCGTGGGCCGTGTTGTTCTGCGCCGTGGCTGTGGGCAGACTAGCCACTGCTCGTCTTCCGAGTCTGATGACTCCGGGTCTGGTTGTGGCTGTGCGTCTGGCATGGACCCAGATGCTGGCAGGAGGTGGATCCTGGAGATGGCCTGGTGAGGGCCACCTGCCAGCGACTGGACTGTATAGATGTGATGGTGCTGGGGATGGCGTGCCGTCACACAGTACAGGTCCGGTGACCAGGTGTTGGTCCATGCTGCGCTGGAACCAGGTATCATGTCCCGCAGGTAAACATGCATGCCTACCTGCAGGTCGTCGTCAGCTGCTGGTGTAGACGTCACCTGCTCCGGTGCTGCTGGGTCCTGGCGTCGACCATCATGGCTCGGGTGGCCTTGGGATCGACGACGGTGTCTGCGGGGCACTGGAACAGGAGGTGCACCGGCAGCTCTAGAAGTGCTGACAGCACACAGGTTCTGGCTGGCACAGGGGAGATTGGGGGCAGCAGCAGGTTTGGAGGGCTGATGAAGAAGAGAGGGAGAATGGGGCAAGGGAGAAGGAGTATTGGTAGGCTTGGACTTGCCTGGATGCTGCTTCTTCCTCTTGTGCCCTGCAGCTTGTCTGTGGGTGACTGCAGGGTCTGTGATTCGCTTTGCAGCTCTCTTGGGTGCAGCCTGCCGTCGCCGCTTGGCCCTCTTCTCGTACCGGCGCCGGTTCCAGCATCTGTCTTCAGTGTGGCCGGCCCGGTCACACCAAAGACAGTGTTCTGGTGGCTGCCGTTGCCGTGGTGATGGTCGCTGTTGGCTTTTGTGGAGAGGTGATTGCCAGGGTGGTTCCTTCGGAGCCGCAGTGTTGCACCATTGGAGTTTTTGATCTCTGCTGGCATTGAGTTCTGCCAGCTGTGCCTCCATATGGGCGATGACTGGGCTGGAGATTGCCACTATCAGCTGTGCCAGGTGGTGTTCTGCATAGCTGTCCTCTCTCATCCACCGCAGGGCCTCCATCTTGGCTCCCTCGAAGGTGGTGTCCGGATGATCTCTTACATATCGCCGGACATCCCTCCTGAGAGCGCCTGGGGAGAGACCACAGATGAAGGCGTCCCGGAGCTGCGTTGGTGACAATGTCCCCTCTTCAGCTTGGTTGGCCTTCATCCAGAGTACGCGTAGGTGGGTCGCGTAGTCAGTGACAGTCTCACCCTTTCTCTGATGCCTGTTGTAGAATGTGGCAGCAAGAGTTGTGGAGTCCCGCTGGTCACCCCAGTTGTCCTGGATGATCTTCAGGATCATGTCTGGAGTGTCCACTCTTGCCGTTGGTTGCCATAGCACCTCCTGACGAGCTGGGCCCTCTAACGATGATATAAGCCAGAGGGCAGCTGCTTTGTCATCCAGGGGCTGGAGCTGAAGAATAAGCTTGGCCTCCTGGATAAAGTCGTCGGTTACCGAGGTGTCTTCGTCGCCTGACAGCTTTGGTAGCTTGTAGAGCTGTGGTGTTGACATGGTTTGGCAACTTGATGAATCTGCAGCACTGTCTTCTTGTTTTCTTGTTCCCTTTCCGAATCTGGATCCTGCTCGCAGCGTCAGGTGAGATGGAGCGAGTGGTTAAGGGAGGTTGTAGGTGAGTTTGATTGGTCGCGGTTGCTTGGTGAGATGGTGCGAGTTGGTTAAGGGGTTAAGGGTGATGATGATATTTGCTGTGGTGGTCGTTTGAATCCAGAGCAGAAAGGGAAGTCTCTCAATCAAAAGACAAGTCCTCGTTTTGCTACTTGATTCTTTATTATTGAGAAGTCAGTCAACGAAGACCGAAAGAAGACATGTAAGAAGAAGACATCAAAGAAGACACCAAAGAAGACAGTGCTACAGTAACGCCGTGAAGTTGATCACCTGCTGTGAGACTAAGGGTGGTGGCAGGAAAGGGCACCTCTGGTGAGACTGAGAGTGGCGGTGGAAAAGCACACGCTATGATGCGCTTTGTTAATTTGTACTTTGGGAACCAAGCATGGTCATACTTTCAAACCTTTCAGATGGCAAGGTCTGATTGGTTGTTCTCACCTAATTAATAAATCAACACTTAGTGTGTAGTTTTAAATTAACGCAGCGCATCAGTACACACAAGTGAGACACTGGTCATTGTCCGGCAGTTTCGCGAGTGGCTATTGCAACACCCCCTGTGGTCATTGTCTAAGTGTTCCTGCCGGCTACATACAATGCTGAGGGCCGCATACATTAGTGACGGCCCCCTCTACGTTCTGTAAAACTACAACATAATACTGACTGGAGATGACGACAAAATCTTGTCATAGGCCTGCTTTAGAGTACATGTACACATTGTAGATCTGCTAATTGTTTAGCAGTGTGTTATCTACAATGTATATGTGTCATGTACTGGTTGGATCTTTGGAATGATTAATGCATAGCTATGGATAGGCAGAGGCTGTGAAATACCAGTATAATTAGGCCAAGAGAATGCAAGGCGTTTTTGATCTAGGCAAGCACGCTACACGGCGTTGCCTTTGAGCGTTGTAGGTAAATGGGGAAAGATCGTAACAGAGCAAGGCACTCTGTTACATATATATATATATATATATATATATAGAGAGAGAGAGAGAAAGAGAGCGAGGGGGGGGGGGAAGGTCAGAGAGCTAGAGAGTTACAAGGACTTACCGTTGAAAACAGTTACATTGTATACCAATACTTCACTGTCAACGTTTCATTTACAGGCGGACAGAGACAAAGTAAGAAACAGGGAGAGAGAGACAGACAGATGTAGACACGTAGATATGTTTTACAAACACACACACACACACACACACACACACACACACACACACACACACACACACACACACACACACACACACACACACACACACACACACGCACACACAGAGAGAGACGCACACACACACAATACACACACACACACAGACACACACACACAGACACAGACACACACACACCACACACACTCACACACACACACACATACACAGTGGCGATTGTGATCGCATGCAGGTGCCCAGACTCACACACAGACACATACTTACATACACGCACACACACACACACACACACACACAAGTGCATGCACGTATATACACAATACACTGACGACCACGCACATACACACAGAGAAACACATACACACACACACACACACTCATACTCACTCACACAGACACACACACACACACACACACAGACACACACAGACACACATACACACAGACACAGACTCAGACAGACACAGACAGACATACACACACACAGACACACACACAGACACACCATAGACAGAAGACAGACACACACAGACACACACACAGACACACAGACACACACACACACAGACAAACACAGACACACACACACAAACACACACACAGATACACACACAGACAGACACACATACGCAGAAACACACACAGACACACAGACACACAGACACAGACACAGACAGACACACACACAGACAGACAAACACACAGACACACAGACACACACGTGTACAAGGACTGCGCGATCCTGTCGTGGTGGACGTCTCCACCGTCTTTGGCACAACCTGCCTCCTGCCCGACGCCACTTTTCGTCTCCTGCTTCTTCTTCTCCTCCACTGCCCCTGCCCTCGACCTCGCTGCTGCAAGCTTCGTCTCCTCCTCTGCCGTCTTCGCCTTCGCCTTCTGTCCTGATGGTGCCGCCTTCGCCTTCTGTCCCGCCGGTGCCGCTTTCGCCTTCTGTCCCGTCGGGGCCGCCTTCGTCGCCACCTCGGCCGCCACCATATGACTGTGATAGGCTGAAACTATGCCTTTTCAATGCTCAGTCAACATGCACTGATGGCAAAGCCGAAGTCATTGCTGATTTTATCGCAGATGAACATGTTGACATTGCTTTTATCACAGAGACATGGCTTAACCCCCTTGGTCACGAACCTATACATGCTAGCCTCACTCCGAGTGGTTACAGGCTTGCTTCTTTCCATCGCTCATCCCGAGGTGGCGGTATCGCCATCCTCTACAACGACTCACTTCATTCCCGCCTATCTTTCTCGCAGTCTCTGCCTTTCTCCCATCCTTCTTTCGAGCACGTTGAAGTATCCTTCCAATCCACCCCTCACCCCATCACCTTCTCCTGTGTCTATCGACCCCCACCTAGCTCTGCCAACAAACTCACCACATCCACGTTTCTCTCTGACTTTGACCAATTGCTTGACCACTACTGCCTCTTACCTGGAAATCTCATCATTCCACTATGACAACACTCACCGTTATGACACAAGACATATCATCAACTCTCTGTCCAATCACAATATGACTCAACACATTTCTGAACCAACCCATCAAAAAGGTCACATTCTTGACTGGATCATTTCTCGTGATCACCACAATTCCGCTACTGACAACTGCTTAGTTCTTTCTACCCGTCTAACTTCAGCCCTTCCATCTGACCACTCTGCAATTCTCTGTTCTCTCGACATTTCTCCTCCTTCCCGTACCATGCGCACAGTGACTCGACGCAATCTCAAATCTATCGACCTCTCCACATTTTCATCTGATGCCTCCCGTCTCCTTTCTGAAAAGTCACATAACCTTGCTGATGAATTCTATACTACTCTCCACCATCTTCTGGACACTCATGCTCCAGCCACAACCCGTCTTTTACCTGACCGCCCCCCTACCCCCTGGCTCACTCATGAGATCGCCTGTGCAAAACGTGCCCGCCGCAGAGCAGAGCGCCGCTGGCGCAAATCCAAACTCACTGTACACAGGCAACTTTTCCAAGCCTCTAAAACAAAAATATCCACCCTCATTGCATCAGCAAAAACAAGCTATTTCCAAACCAAAATCCTGAATGCCTCTTCTTCAAAAGAACTCTTTACAACCATGAATCATCTCCTTGGCACACGAAAAGATTTACCTCTCCCAACAAAACATACAAATGAAGAACTCCCATCTGTATTCTCCAACTATTTCACCACCAAAATACAAACTCTTCGTGACAGGCTTGACAGGACACCCTGTCAACCATGCCCACCTGACCCTTCCTTCTCTGGCACACCTCTTACTACTTTTACCCCAGTCTCACAAGAAGAAATTCTCAACACAATCAGATCCATGTCGTTCAAAACCTGCGAACTGGATCCTCTTCCAGGTTCTCTCTACGCCGACTGTCTCCCTACTCTCCTCCCATTCATCACTGACATCATCAACACTTCTCTTCAAACTGGAACTGTCCCAGATTCTTTCAAGTCTGCTATTGTTCACCCTCTCCTCAAGAAACACAATTTAGACCCAAATGAACTGAAAAATTACCGGCCTATCTCTAATCTCTCTTTCTTGTCAAAACTCCTTGAAAAAGTCGTCCTCAACCAGCTGAACTCTCACCTGTCTGCCAACAATCTCCTCAATCCTTTCCAGTCAGCCTACCGCCAGTGCCATAGCACTGAAACTGCCCTACTGCACATTCTCAACAATCTCCTCCTTGCAACTGATACTGGCTAAATCTCTCTCCTCACACTCCTTGATCTGTCTGCAGCCTTTGATACCATTGATCATGGTATTCTCCTTTCTAGACTTCATCATACTTTTGGCATCTCTGACATTGCTCTGTCTTGGTTCACTTCATACCTATCAAACAGAAAACAAACCGTTCTCATCAATGGCACTTACTCTCAACCTGCATACCTGACCTGTGGTGTTCCACAAGGATCTGTCCTTGGCCCTATTCTTTTCACTCTTTACACCTCCCCCCTGTCCACCATCATCAACTCCCACTCTATAAAACACCATTTCTATGCTGATGACACCCAACTTCAAGACAGTGACTCACCTGATAATATACAGCGCCTGTTGACTCGCACCACTGAGTGTTACTCGGACATTAAGAACTGGATGACACACAATAGACTTCAGCTTAATGACGACAAAACAGAAGCTATCCTCATTGGCACTCGTCAGAAACTTTCTCAGCTGCCTCCTCTTTCTCTCCCATTATGTAACACATCAGTCCCAATTTCTGATTCAGCTAAAAACCTTGGTGTCTGCATTGACTCTACCCTCTCCATGAACAATTTTGTTTCTCAAACTGCCAGATCCTGCTACTATCATCTCCATCGTATAAGGCTGATCAGGAAGTATCTCTCTGTCGAAACAACTGCAAAACTCGTTCTCTCCTTCATAATGTCTCGCATTGACTATTGCAATTCACTCCTGTCTGGTCTTCCTGCCTCCACCATTCACATCCTACAGCGCATTCAAAACAATGCTGTACGCCTTGTACTCAAAAAGAAAAAAGCTGACCACATATCTCCTCTCCTGGCACAATTTCACTTACTCCCTGTATCAAAGCGCATACAGTACAAACTAGACACCATGTGCTACAAAAGCCTCAATAACGCAGCCCCCGATTACCTGTCAAGCCTACTTGAGATCTATGTTCCCTCACGTACCCTCCGCTCTGCCTCCGATCCTCTGACCTTTCGCTTTCCACGCACTAAGCTCAATACCTATGGTCCACGAGCCTTCTCTGTTTCTGGTCCACTCTCCTGGAACAAACTTCCTCTCTCAGTCCGTCAGCAACCTACTTTTGTCTCCTTCAAGTCCGCTCTCAAAACTCACCTTTTCTCCTCCGCATAAAATCCTAACTTCACTCAACCCCCCCCCCCCCCTCTGCAGCCTGTCTCCGCTCGGAGGGAATCACATGGTTATAATATATAATTGTATATGCTATGCTCTCTATAATTTTCCATTGCTTTTATGCTTGCTTTTATTGCTTTTATTCTTTCTCCCCATTTATAGCCATGCGTGTGTGTGTGTGTGTGTGTGTGTGTGTGTGTGTGGTGTGTGTGTGTGTGTGTGCGTGCGTGTGTGTGCGTGCGTGCGTGCGTGCGTGCTTGCGTGTGTGTCTGCTTCAGCGCTTAGATTTGATTTTATCAAGATTTTGCGCTATATAAATATATTGTAATTAAGATTACAGTGGCAGCAATGATATTTAGGTCAACCAGCTGACTGGGCAGTGACGACAGATGGCTGTGTTTACAGTGTTTACAGGGCTGCCACAGCATGTTGTGTGCTTTTATCCTCACTAACAGTAATGACTATCATCCTACAGTACAGTAGCCATCCCATAATACTTTGTTTTGTTTTCGTTTGGTTCGGTTCGTGTTGTTTTGCTGTATTCTGTTTTATTTTATTTTTTGTGGTTTTGTTTTGTTTCGTTTTGTTTTGTTTTGTTTTATTTGTTTTTACTGTCCGTTGCCACGCCATTTCCCTGGTGACAAACACTGCAACAATTGTTCAAACTGCTGTGATGATACATGATGCATGATGCATGATGCATGCTATGGAGTTCCATCCAGGACTGAGACTGCGTGACAAGGCTGTACCGTGCATACCCTTACTTCCTTTCATAGTATATCCCAGCGTCAACCAGGCCCGAGATGTACAGACACCTGCCTTTGTTATCAGGGAATTTGGGCAATACCTTCAATGACGCATCCCTGAAATGGATCAGATTTGACTGTCTGGTTCCAGTCTTCCCGGTGAACACATAGCTCGGTCTACTCTGGTAAGGATCTGGCTGTGGACCAAACGATCCCATTGTGACTATGACAGGTCTGATAGGACTTGAACCCCAGTGTTTGTTTAGTCCTTTGTACTAACCACGACACCACAGGGCCTGTACCCCACATCATCATCATGTGACCTGCCGCATGGTGTTGGCGATCATGGCCCTCCATTATCATTGTCATCATCAAGTGTCCTGCCACATGGCGTTGGTGATCATGGCCCTCCATATGTATCTATCCCTTGTCGCTGCAAGTACATTTTCTACACTCTCTGTCCTCAGCCACCTGTAAGTCCGTCCAATATTTTCTCCCTGGGTCTTCCTGGTGTTCTCTTTCCCTCCAGCTTTCCTGTTGTGACCAGGCGCTCTAATTTCTGTACACCAGACATTGTTGAATTCCACATTCGTTTGTTGTGTTACGTCATCCTCTCGTCAGCTGTACACATACAGTGATACACACACACGCTCACACACACACACACACACACACACACACACACACACACACACACACACACACACACATACACACACACACACGCTCACATACACACACACACACACACACACACACACGCTCACACACACACACACACACACACACACACACGCTCACACACACACACACACACACACACACACACACACACACGCTCACACACACACACACACACACACACACACACCTCACACACACACACACACACACACACACACACACACACACACACACCACACACACACACACACACACACACACACACACACACACATTCTTACATACACACACGCGCACAGCAACGCACACGCACGCACACACACACGTACACACACACACATATACACGCATGCAAGCACACACACGCAGCAATATATAAACACAGTATGCGTCTTTATTCATATGAAAAATCTGTTAATCTTTCTTCATTACATAAGTCAGTGTTTAAATATTAATATTCTGTGGTTTCTTATGAGTCTTCTTACTTGTATAGCTTTAATGTTTGTTGTTATCTTATTGTGTATGTAATTGTGAACATTTTTTATCACCTTTTGCCTTTCTTGCGAAATGTAAAGCGCTGGTGAGCATGTTTTTATATGGAATATGCGCTATACAAATAAACATTATTATTATTATTATTATTATCTTCTGCGCCGTTTCAGTGGCACTGGACCTACGTTGGCCATTCTGGCTGTTTACTTTACCACCAACCTGAAGTCCCTGTGCCAGGAAGTGTACAGGAGCCGTCAGTGGTAAGTCGCCATAAGGCCACACACCAAAGGGGAGTTGAACAGTGCCTGTTCTGATCCAACTTACTGAGGACGAAGTCTTCTGCCAGTGAGGGACATCACTCTCCCCCCCCCACCCGCAAGACCACCACCACGTGTCTCTAACTACACCCCCCCCCCCTACACGAACCACTGACATGATGTCGAAGTCATATCTCAAGCCTAGACATGGTACAGCAAAGCAAGGCTGAGGTCAACATGGGGTCAGAGTCTGACGGGCCACAGACTGCAGACAGTTTTCACAATGCTGTGATGACTCTGACATGACAAGCCTGGCCATCTTGGATGTGCGGGTTGGAATCCAGGTGAACGACTACTTTCTATAGTTTTTTTGAACGGCGACAGCAGAAGGGCATTCAGGGGTCATGACCCGGAAGTGGCCTGGTCCGTTGGAGTGTCAGGAGTTTATTGTGACGGGTGATTCTCCTGTGAAGACCTTCTGCTGTCCGGCTGTTCCCACTGGTTGTTGCTACATTGATGATGGCAATGATGACCATGGTGCTGTGGACATCCATTTTGCACTGACACTGTGTGACAGGGTTGTTCTCTATGTTTAGTTTCATGTCATATCCTTGGGTCAATCAGGCCTGAGAGATACACACACCTGTCGTGTTGGTCAGGACATTTGAGCTGCAACCTCAAAGATGCATCTGTAAAATGAACGCCACTCGACTGTGTAATCAGTTTTCCAGTGAGCACAGAGCACAGAGCACAGAGCACAGAGCACGTTCAGCTGTGAGTGGGGACAGACGAACGAACACACAAACACACACAAACACACAAACACACACAAACACACAAACACAAACACACAAACACACAAACACACACAAACACACAAACACACACACACACACAAACACACAAACACACACAAACACACAAACACACAAACACACAAACAACACAAACACACAAACACACACAAACAACACAAACACACACACACACACACACACACACACACACACACACACACACACACAAACACACACACACACACACACACACACACACACACACACACACACAAAAAACACAAAAACACAAAAGTCTATAGTTATACCGATATTAAAAGCATGAAAATCGAAAACCGATAAAAACAGTTACAGACCCATTGCTTTGACGTCCCACACGAGCAAACTAATGGAAAGATTGATCTTAAACAGACTTTTACACTACTGTGATAAAAAATAACGTTATTCCGGTAAACCAGGCAGGTTTTAGAAAAGGGAGATCCGCAGTTGAGCACCTGGTTAAACTTACGACTCAGATCAAACAACAGTTTGCCCGCAGAAAAAGTGTTTTAGCTACTTTCTTTGATGTAAAAAAAGCTTACGATCAAGTTTGGCATAAACGTTTATTGTTCAAGCTAAAATCTGTTGGTTTATCTGGCAATGTGTACAATTACATTAAATCTTTTTTAGCTAATAGAACAATAAAGACTAGAGTGGGAGCTAGTTATTCTACTTCCCGACACCTCGACATGGGGATTCCACAAGGTTCAGTGATAGCACCTATTTTATTTAATATCCTTATACAGGATCTTCCTAAAGCTCTTTCAAATCGTGTTGTTTTAGCACAGTATGCTGATGATATATGCACTTGGATGAATATCACTTTAAAAAAGACAACTCCACAGAGAACACGGAATTACTTCAGGAAATTGTATCAAATTGATCTTGATAACCTTGGAAACTGTATGTTAGAAAATGGTCTGTCGTTGTCAGCAGAAAAAAACTAACATGATGCTGTTTGATCCTGGTGGTAATTCAAATAACTTGCCTACTTTCAAATTGCTTGGTGAAGTGTTAAATTACAAACAGGTCGTTAAATTTCTGGGAGTTTACATCACGTCGAAATTAAGCTGGAATGTCCATTTTGATTATATTTTAACAAAAGCACGAAAAACCTTAAATTTTCTAAAGATAATAAGCAAATTACCCTGGGGAATGGATACAAATATACTGATTCATCTGTCAACAGCGCTGGTCAGGTCTAAATTATCCTATCGCGCAAGAAGATTTTTTCAATGCACCTAAATATTTACTAAAAAAGATTCAAACTTGGACTGCAAAAGTTTTAAATTGCACTAGGTGTACCAACTCATGCTTCTACTCTGGTAACGTACAAAGCTGCTGGAATTCTACCTCTAAACAAGCATCGTGAGCTAGCTACAGCAAAGTTTGCAATTAGAACTACTTCACAAGCGAATAATTTTGTGAGCAAAGAAATTAAAATCAGGTCTGATATTGACTTTCCAAAACGAGCAAAAAACATTTCATCACAAATTACAACCGCAACTTACATATCTGACCTGATCAAACAGTCCAACATAACAATGGATGAAATAGCCGAGAAACCAACGTTAACGCCTATCCCTACATGGGAAATGCTAAAGGCCACGTTTGATCTCGATTATGCAGACGTTAAAAAAGATAATAATGTCAACATTACGCTATCCACAGCTTGTGAACACATCGATGAAAAGTACCGTACCCACCTCCACATTTTTACCGATGGGTCAGTCTTAGCAAATCAGAGCGCTGGAGCAGCCTTTTATGTTCCAAAATTTAACATTAAAAAGTCTTTTTTCATTGCGGCAAATGTATCTATATATACAGCAGAATTGGTTGCTGTTGTTCAAGCGTTGCATTGTTTAATAAGCCTTCAGCCTGTGTCATTCAAAGTAGTTCTCTTTGTTGATTCAAAATCTGTATTATATGCCTTACAGTCTTTTGATACAGACACAAGACCTGACTTAATTATTGAGGCAAATCATCTAATACACTGTTTAAAGATAAATGGCTCGCAAATCAGTTTATGCTGGGTGCCTTCTCACGTTGGTCTTCACGGCAACAACGTAGTTGACAGAGCAGCTAAATCCGGTGCACTCCATTCTGAAAATTCCATAGAATTACATGTTAACACCTCG
>JAPXFY010000020.1:73807598-73830098 GCA_030674185.1 Monoplex corrugatus
CAGACACTCCGCTGACAACCAAACTCCATGGCTGCAGACAGGAGCTGGAAAAGACGGCTGCATTCATCGCCCGGACTCAGATGATTGTGTAGCAGCGTACGCCAAGAAGAAGAAGAGAAGAAGACACACACACACACACACACACACACACACACACACACACACACACACACACACACACACACACACACACACACACACACACACACACACACACACACACACACACACACACAAAACCAACAAACAAACAAACAAACTCAAGTAGGAAAGAAGAACAACAGCTGACACAGAACAAGTCAGTGTTGTGTGGTTGTACACGTAGTGTTGGCACATCAAGGAAGCACATATCCCTGTCTGTACTCAGCACACAGTGGGATGGCTCTGCCTTCACCATGACTACCAGACTCAGGAGGACGCTGGTTTGGGGCAGTGCCGATATGACATGTGCAGGTGTCATGTTACTGTACAATCTGTACAATCCCTTTGTCAGACAGCTGTACAATCCCTTTGTCAGACAGCTGACATGCTGGATGCTTTCATGTTTCCATAAGCACAGGATAGTTAACGTGCATATTTGATACTCCACATGAGTACAGACATGAAGGGAGGTTAAAAAAAGCATTCGTCCGTCACGCAACCGCACGCTCTCCTTTCACCCAATGGCACTAAACAGATCACAATGATAATTTATACATTTTTTTTACTAACAACTTTCAAACAACACACATACAACATTCATATTCAACATTCATATTCACGCACCTTCATATTAACTCTTTTTCTCTCCTCCTTCGTCGTCTCCTTCTTCTTCGTCTCCTGCTTCTTCGTCTCCTGCTTCTTCGTCTCCTTCTTCGTCTCCTGCTCCTCTTTCTTTTCCTTCTCCTTCTTCGTCATTTCCTTCTTCCTCGTCTCCTTCTTCTTCGTCTTCTTCTCTTTCTTTTTCTTTGCTTTCTTCTCCTCTTTCTTCTCCTTCCTCTTCTTCTTTGCCTTCTCTACCTCTGTTTTGCTTTCTTCTTCTTCTTCTTCTTCCTCCTCTCCTTCTCCTTCTCCTTCTTGTCCCTCTTCTTCTCCTTATCCTCCGTTTTCGCCTACTTTTTACTTTTCTTTTTTTTCTTCTTCTTCTTTTACTCCTAATTCACTTTCTTTTTCTTTTCTTCTTCTTCTCCTTCCTCTTCTTCTTCTTCTTCTCCTTTTTCTACTTTTCTTTTTTCTTTTTTTCGCCCACTTTTTGCCTTCTTGTTTGCTTTCTTCTTCTGCTTCATCTTTTCTTATTTTTCTCCTTTTTTTCTTTTAATGAATGGAGCTCCATATTCTTTCTCAAGGCGTTTTTTTGGAGACCGACCAACAAACCCAGTCCATCCCAAGTTCCCAACTTGAGTGAACTGTTTTCAAAACTACATCCACATACACACAAAATTCCCTTCCGCACGCGACATAAAAAACTCATGCATATACTACACGTCATTATTTAAGGGCCAGGAACGTTTTTGAGTCAATTTTTGAAAGGAGAAATAACCTATTTTCTCTTACTCTTTTCTCCAATTCGTTGCCGTAACTGAATGGATAAGAGCTCAGACAACATTGCAGTTTCCTTTTGGCACGTGTTTGGGGATTTGCCGATTTGCAATGGGCGGCCCAAGGAAGACAATTTCCGCACGAAATTGTCGAATCTTCAGCAGGGTCTCTCTGACGACGCAGGCAAGGTAGCGACAAAATTCGCTTTGCACGTGCAAGGCAAGCCCTTTTTGAACACTACTCCAGCCAAAGTTGCCCGCAGACGAGGATAAAAAGGACCCGTTCTTGGTTCGTTTTAACCATGCTTGCAAGACGAGGATGACGGATGAGCAGCGGGGGAGAGCCCTCGCTCTGCTTGATGAAGGCCTAGCGCAGCGGGAAGTTGCTAGACGACTTGAAGTGTCGCATTCCACAATCCAGAGACTGCTGGAGCGCTTCAATGAGACTGGAGCAGTCCAGGAAAGGCGTCACACGGGTCGACCCAGAGTAACGACAAGACAGCAAGACCGCTACCTTGCCCTCTCCGGCCTGAGGGAAAGGGCATCCACTGCGGTGACCTTGAGGGGTCAGCTGAGGGACGCAACAGGTGCTAACATCAGCTGCAGCACGGTGAGAAGACGGCTACATGAGGCAAACTTGAGGTCACGGAGACCGGCCGTCCGACCCGTGCTGTCACCGGTCAACAGAGTGCGCCGCATGACCTGGGCCAGGGAGCACGTGACCTGGACAAGGCAACAGTGGGCCCGGGTCTTGTTTTCGGATGAGTCCAGGTTCACCCTGACCTTTAACGATGGCCGGGCTCGGGTGTGGCGACGTCAAGGGGAGAGGTTTGCTGACGCCACTGTCCAAGAGCATAACCGGTACGGCGGCGGGTCGGTGATGTTGTGGGGTGGCATGAGCCGTGGTACCCGGACCCCCCTGCTCCCCATTGACGGCATCCTGAACGGGGTCCGGTACCGGGACGAGGTTCTGGCGGCCGTGGCACTGCCTGCGCTTGTGGACCTTGGTCAAGGCGCCATCTTCCAGGACGACAATGCACCTGCGCATCGAGCACGCCTTGTGACCGACTTCCTGGAGCAGCATGAAGTCGTCCGTATGGCCTGGCCAGCGTGCTCACCTGACCTGAACCCAATTGAACACCTCTGGGATGTGCTCGGGAGGCGCATCAGGGACAACCACCCCCCACCGGGCACCCTGGCCAGGCTGGTCGACATCCTGCAGATCGAGTGGGCGGCCATCCCTCAGGACACAGTCCGTACCCTTGTGGGGTCGATGCATCGGCGCTGTGAAGCATGCATCCAGGCTCGGGGCGGACACACGCGATATTGAAAACAGATTGGCCAAATCTGACACTTTCTGTTTTTTGAAAAGGGGGGGATGTTCCTTTAAATGCATGTGCTGTTCACTAATGGGTCATTGTGCTAATTTCTTTTTCCAAAACAGGTGTGGAAATGATGAAATAAAACATAGAATCAATTCTAAACATTGTCAATTATTTCAACTTAAAATTAGAGAGGAAGGAAGAAGTGGCCCTTAAATTATGATTAGGAGTATATACATCACCCCACGCACACGATACAAAAAAACATGTGCACGTATCACCGTATGCACATGACACCCCCTATCCCAGGGAAAAAAATTGTGACAGCAATGTTTTAAATAGCCACTGCTATAAGCATGGAAATCAAATAATGCCAAAATGACAAGCAATCATGTTTGCAACCAAATACATTCATCAACTCGTGGATGTTTAACATGTACAATAATCAAGACATCCACCAAAATATGACACCGGTCAAAAGCCACTGAATTAATTAGATGCCCAGCACAGCACAATACCCATGAATAAAATAGGGCCTCTCACAGAATTTATCACAACCGTTCACCAAAATAGGACATTTCATAATAATGTATGACACGCATTCACATATGGCAAATAGTGATAATTTTAATGTCGATAAACCTCGCCACATGAAATCATGCAATCAACAGCAATCAAACAACTTGTGTTCATCATACAAATTGTTGATTCATGTTTCAGTCTAAAAATACTGATGAACCATACAAATTTAATAAATCCAACATCAATTCAACATATATTCAATGATCATGTCAAAGAAATACATGAAATTGAAATTGAAAATCAGTCTTTACAACCATACATAAAAATAGACTGATATAAATCACATCACATTCTCACATAAAACAAAACCTCTGCTGGTAGTCCCACATGAGAAAAAATTGTGATCAGTGTTTCTGCCACTGTCACTGTCACAGTTTCGATCTTCCTTTTTAGATTTTTGTCTCTTGTTTTTATTTTGACACGTGTGGCATGAGCGGCAGCAAGTTTTAACGGCTTTTGTAACACCTGGCCAGTACAATTTGTTGAGGACACGTTGTAATGTTCTCTTGACACCACAATGTCCAGCAAAAATAGCGTCATGAGCTGTATGTAATACAGTATTCCTCAATGTTTGAGGAACAACAATCTGTCATGACCAGGTATTGTCTTTCCGAACGTATCGAAAGACAATGTCTGTCTCTATCATGTAGTAGGGAGCAATCTGACCTTGTTCAACATCGTCCAATGCTAAGGTGAACAGACTGTCCAGAGAAGTATCTTTTCTTTGTAATGTTGCTAGATCCTGAGGTTCTAAGTTGAGAATAGTCAGGTCTGGGACTGTCAGGGGTGATTGTGGTTTACACCTCCCCCCTGTCCACCATCATCAACTCCCACTCTATAAAACACCACTTCTATGCTGATGACACCCAACTTCAAGACAGTGACACACCAGACAATATACAGCGCCTCTTGACTCGCACCACTGAGTGTTACTCGGACATTAAGAACTGGATGACGTTCAACAAACTTCAGCTTAATGACAACAAGACAGAAGCTATCCTCATTGGCACCCGTCAGAAACTTTCTCAGCTGCCTCCTCTTTCTCTCCCATTAAGTAACACATCAGTCCCAATTTCTGATTCAGCTAAAAACCTTGGTGTCTGCATTGACTCTACCCTCTCCATGAACAACTTTGTTTCTCAAACTGCCAGATCTTGCTACTATCACCTCCATCGTAAAAGCCTGATCAGGAAGTATCTCTCTGTCGAAACAACTGCAAAACTCGTTCTCTCCTTCGCATTGACTATTGCAATTCACTCCTGTCTGGTCTTCCTGCCTCCACCATTCACATCCTACAGCGCATTCAAAACAATGCTGCACGAAAGAACCACCTGTACCACCATGTATATTTGATACACCTGGCAAGTTACCTAGGATCAGGTCAGACACAGGGTCCTCTATCACACAGGCTGTTAGAAGACCTGAAAAATAGGGAGTGTTCACTGGTAATTTGACTAAGGGGAATTCCTCAATTTTTCCACCGAAAGTACGGCACTTCTGGACAGTGTCCAGGTACTGATCTGGAAGTACAAATGATTTCCTAATGCCTGCTGTTGTACAACCAGTGTATCTAAGGACTAAAGCCTGAAACCCATTAACAGGACATGGTTCTAAGTGAAGGCCTGACATAGTATTCTTAGGGGCTAACACATATGTAACTTCAGATTCAGTAACCTCTGTATCCACATTTGATGCTGACAATGAGTTCATATAAGGACATTGTTTTACAAAGTGGAACTTACATCCACAATGATTACACTTGGGGATACCGTGTGTTTTGTTGTTTTTGTCTACTGGTATGGGATTTACCTGTAGCAACGGGAGAACGTGGGGTGGGGGGAAAGTTTTGTCTCTCACCAGGGTTAGGAGGTCTAGAATAGGACTGTCCTGAATATCCACTATAACCAAAATGGTTTGTCTGAGGGCCATACGTCCTCTGTTGAGGTGTTGCAATTCCAAAACGAGGAGATGTATTGCCAAAACGAGGTGATGATTTCTGAAAACGAGGTGATGGAGTGTTATACCCGCCGCTACCAAAGTTACGGACAAACTGCTTTTTTTTTGGCGACACAGAGACATTCGCGTCAAAAACAGAAAAGTCACCTTTTCGGGCAGTGTATTTTTCTGGATGAGCAACATGATATTGATCCGTGGCACGGCACATTTCTTCTGCAGTGCGAAATTCTCGTTCACGCAGAAAGACAGCAAGATCCCTACTGACGCTTTGTAAAAGTTGCTCCTTCAAAAGGAGATCACGAAGACTGTCAAAATCTTTGTCAGTTTGCGACAATTCAATCCATCAATCCAAATAATGGAAAGTTCTTATTAGGAACCATGGGAAAGATTCACCTTTTTCAGGACGGACTGCGCGAAATTTATCACGGAAACCATCGGCGGTGCACTGAAATTTTTTCAAAAGTTCGTCTCTCAGTTGATCCCATGTAAGTCCTTCCTTTGCCACAAGGGTATGATACAGTACTAGCGCACTTCCCTTGAATAGCGACGCGACGTATAGAGTCCATTTTTCCCCGAGGCCAACCGCAAGAAGTCGCATGACTCTCAAACCGAAAAAGAAACGAATCTATATCGTCCCTATGTTCGTTGAACGGAGGAAGTTTGGGGATATAAGAGGACTTGGGCTGAGAGCTACTGGAAGAAGTTTCAGAGGGCGAATATTTGTTTTCTTTTTAGAATTTTAGCCTCTCTAATTCTATCTCAGCTTCTAATTCCAGTTGATGTAACTTAAAGCTACGTTCTTCCTTTCTGTCTTTCTATTTCCTTTGTTTCTTTTTCATGTTCTCTTTGTTTTTCATTTTCCTCTCTCTCTTTCTGAAACTTCTCTTTGTTTCTGGCGCTCATCACGCTCAACACATTGTTGTATATAATTATTGACTTGTTCTTCAGAGAGTTGCAAGTACTGAGCTTGTTCAAAATGTTTATCAAAATTATCTATTTTTACTATCTGGGGGAAACAAGATTGTCAAAAAGAAAAAAAAATGTCAAAGAAAAGTAATAATAATAATTACAAAAGTAAGCAACACACACAAAAACACATGAACTCCAAGCTTATTCATGGTAAAAGTTAAAGCACAATGAATGAAGCAAACAGTAGCTTTGCAACAATCACCATTTTGAAAGAACTCAGTATTCAATCAAATAACTGCATAAAATTATATAAATGAAACACTTGTCAAAATTTAACCCCTTTTCCTGTGAGGGGGTACAAATCCCAATCTTTCACCAGCGTACACAAACCAAAATCTAAACAATTTCTTATTTCAGGGGGTTAAATCAAAATCTAGTCTATCCTTAAGTCAGGGTCACCACTGTCATGGTTTTGTTACACATGTTCACACAATCAACACATACAAAATGCATTCGTCCGTCACGCAACCACACGCTCTCCTTTCACCCAGTGGCACTAAACAAATCACAATGATAATTTATACATTTTTTACTAACAACTTACAAACAACACACATACAATATTCATATTCAATATTCATATTCACGCACCTTCATATTAACTCTTTCTCTCCTCCTTCTTCGTCTCCTTCTTCGTCTCCTTCTCCTACTTCGTCTCCTGCTCCTCTTTCTTTTCCTTCTCCTTCTTCATCGTTTCCTTCTTCCTCGTCTCCTTCTTCTTCGTCTCCTCCTCCTCCTCCTTCTTCTTCTTCTCTTTTTATTCTTCACTTTCTTTTCCTCTTTCTTCTCCTTCCTCTTCTTCTTTGCCTTCTTTTTCTGCTCTACCTCTGTTTTGCTTTCTTCTTCTTCTTCTCCTTCTTCCTCCTCTCCTTCTTCTCCTTCTCCTTATTCTTCTTGTCCCTCTTCTTCTCCTTATCCTTCTTTTTCACCTTCTTTTCTTTTTCTTTTTTTATTCTCTTTTTCACCTTCTAATTCACTTTCTTTCTCTTATTCTCCTTCTTCTTCTTCGACTTTTTTTTCGCCTTCTTCTTCTTTTTGTCTTCTTGTTTCTTTTTTCTTCTCCTTCTTCTTTTCTTATTTTTCTCCTTTTTTTTTTCTTTTAATGAATGGAGCTCCAGACTCTTTCTCAAGGCGGTTTTTTGGAGACTGACCAACAAACCCAGTCCACCCCAAGTTCCCAACTTGAGTGAACTGTTTTCAAAACTACATCCACATGCACACAAAATTCCCTTTCGCACGTGACATAAAAAACTCATGCATACATCACTCCATGCACACGACATAAAAAACTCATGCATACATCACTCCATGCACACGACATAAAAAATTCATGCATACATCACTCCATGCACACGACATAAAAAATTCATGCATACATCACTCCATGCACACGACATAAAAAACTCATGCATACATCACCCCATGCACACGACATAAAAAACTCATGCATACATCACCCCATGCACACGACATAAAAAACTCATGCATACATCACCCCATGCACACGACATAAAAAACTCATGTATACATCACCCCATGCACACGACATAAAAAACTCATGTATACATCACTCCATGCACACGACATAAAAAACTCATGCATACATCACTCCATGCACACGATACAAAAAACTCATGCATACATCACTCCATGCACACGATACAAAAAACTCATGCATACATCACTCCATGCACACGACATAAAAAACTCATGCATACATCACTCCATGCACACGACATAAAAAACTCATGCATACATCACTCCATGCACACGATACAAAAAACTCATGTATACATCACCCCATGCACGCGACATAAAAAACTCATGCATACATCACTCCATGCACACGACATAAAAAACTCATGCATACATCACTCCATGCACACGACATAAAAAACTCATGCATACATCACTCCATGCACACGACATAAAAAACTCATGCATACATCACTCCATGCACGCGACATAGAAAACTCATGCATACATCACCCCATGCACACGACATAAAAAACTCATGCATACATCACTCCATGCACGCGACATAAAAAACTCATGCATACATCACTCCATGCACACGACATAAAAAACTCATGCATACATCACCCTATGCACACGACATAAAAAACTCATGCATACATCACTCCATGCACACGACATAAAAAACTCATGCATACATCACCCCATGCACACGACATAAAAAACTCATGCATACATCACTCCATGCACACGACATAAAAAACTCATGCATACATCACCCCATGCACACGACATAAAAAACTCATGCATACATCACTCCATGCACACGACATAAAAAACTCATGCATACATCACCCCATGCACACGACATAAAAAACTCATGTATACATCACTCCATGCACACGACATAAAAAACTCATGCATACATCACCCCATGCACACGACATAAAAAACTCATGCATACATCACCCCATGCACACGACATAAAAAACTCATGCATACATCACCCCACGCACACGATACAAAAAACATGTGCACGCACCACCCTGTGCACATCACACACACACACACACACACACATACACACACACACACACACACACACACACACACACACACACACACACACACACCACACACACACACACACACATACACACACACACACTCACACATACACAAACACACACACACGTACACACACAAATTCATACACAAACTCTCTCTCTCACACACACTGTGACGTGTGTTGACAGTAAACAGCGTGCGGATAACAGCACGGCATGATATTCGTTTAAATAACTTATTGCTGTTCACTGTGAAATGTATATATACTGTAGTCAGTTGAGAATCAGACAGTGAGGAGTAAAGACGAAGAAGCATTGCCCTGTCTTCCGAGTTGGCTGGAGAAAGAACGAAACATGGTGTCAGAATCGTGATTACGAACTCCAGCAAAAATCCAGAATATTGAAGACAAAAGTTCAACCATGGAAGATGAACAAGAAGAGAGAAGAGCCAGTCGACGACATGCCAAGATTCCCTTGCCTCCTAAACTTGATGTGAATGGAGGAAACCTGCAGAGCAGCTGGAGGAAATTCAAGAGGCTTTGGGACAGCTATGAAATTGTGACAACACAGACAGAAGAAGACTCAACATACAGAACAGCAGTTTTTCTTTCTTGCATCGGGCTAGATGCTATGGACATCTATGAAGGATTGGCATTTGCTAATGAAGCTGAAAGAAATGACATTGACACTGTTCTCCAGAAATTCGAAGAATACTGTGTGGGTTCAACCAATGAAATTTACGAAGCATTCAGGTTCAACTGCAGACATCAAGTAGCAGGAGAATCTATCGAACAGTTTGTAGCAGAACTGCGGAGACTGATCAAGACCTGTAACTATGGTACACTGGAAGACAGACTGTTGAGAGATCAAATCGTACTGGGTGTACATGACGAGACTCTGCGATCAAAATTACTGGAAGTGAGACAGCTGACATTGACTGCATGTATTGATATGTGCAGAGCGCATGAATCAAGTCAACATCAAACCGTCCAAATGATGAGAAAAACGCAGGACACGCAGGAAGTCCAAGCTTTCAAAGAAAAGAAGACAGCAAAGCAGTATAGCAAAAAAAAAACAGTACAGAGAGAAATGCGGATATTGTGGTGGAAAGCACCCAAGAGCAAAAGAGAAATGTCCAGCATTTGGAAGAAAATACAAAGCTTGTGGAGGAAATAATCACTTTGCTTCATGCTGCAGAACACCCAAGAAAAATCAAAAGAAAACAAGAGTTCGGCACTTCGAAGAAGAAGAAACTGACACTGAAAGCGATGTCAGTGCAAGAGAAAGCGATAATGAAATCCTCGGGATCGAAGACAAAACCAGAAAAAAGGAGAGAAACATACGAGCAAAAATGCTGATAAATGAGATGCCGGTAACATTTCTTCTTGACACAGGTGCAACAACAAACGTGATGTCTGAGAGCCTGTACAGAGAAGTCACAGGAGATGAAAGAAAGTCTGACCTGCAAGAGACGAAGAAGAAGCTGGTGATGTTCAACGGAACAGAAATGAAGCCTGTGGGGGAGATAGTGCTGCGAGTGAAAAACCCCAGGAACAGAAGGAAATACAGAGTCAACTTCGCGATCACCAAAACGGACTGTAAGCCAGTACTGGGACTGAAAGCTGTACAGCACATGCAATTGTTGACGATCAATGAAGAGAACATTGCAACGATAGCGGCGAATCAGAAAGAGGAGGAAAATGCAAAAGATATGCTCACAAAGTACAACGATGTCTTTGAAGGAGAAGGAAAACTAGAAGGGAAATTACACCTAGAAACAGACCCCAGTATTGCTCCAGTGAAGATGCCTTGCAGAAAGTGGCCGATAGCAGTGCAAGAGAAAGTGAAGGACGAGCTGAAGAGGTTGAAAAAACTGGACGTGGTCACTAAAGTAGACACGCCAACGGAGTGGATAAGCAGTTTGGTCGTAACAACAAAGAGCAATGGAAAGTCAGACTGTGCATCGACCCTAAGCCACTGAACAAAGCCCTCAGGAGAAACGAGTACCCCATGCCAACCATTGATGACGTACTGCCTCTCCTCAAAGATGCAAAATACTTCACACACCTGGACGCGAAAAACGGGTTTTGGCACGTTGAACTGGACGAAGACAGAAGCTACCTGACAACATTTGAGACGCCTTTCGGCAAATACCGATGGAAACGAATGCCCTTTGGAATTTCACTAGCCCCAGAAGAATTCCAGAGGAGGATTGACATCGCTCTGGCAGGACTGCCAGGCGTGGTGGCGGTTCATGATGACATCTTTGTTTTTGGCAGAGGACCAACCGACGAAGCAGGAGCACAAGTTCATGATACCAACCTGAACCGTTTGCTACAATGATGCCGAGAGACTGGAATCAAACTCAACAAGAAGGTTGAGATGAAACGAACAGAGATATCATATTTGGGACACATCTTCTCAAGAGAAGGCTTGAAAGCCGACCCAAAGAAATTGGACGCTGTCCAACAACTCCCAGTGCCAGAAGACAAAGCAGCTGTGCAGAGACTACTCGGTGTAGTCGGATACCTTCAGAAATTTGCACCAAACCTGTCTGAGGCAGCAGCACCACTCAGAGAACTGGTAAAAAAAGACGTCCACTTCAGATGGGATGAAGACGTCCACGGAGAAGCCCTGAAGAAAGTGAAGAAGATACTCTCTGAGCCACCGGTACTTCGCTACTTTGACTCTTCAGGAAAGCGTACAACCACCCTTCAGTGTGATGCTTCACAGTTTGGACTTGGAGCTTGTCTCATGCAGGATGGTCAACCGATTCAGTACGCATCACGAGCCTTGACCGAGACAGAAAAAAGCTATGCTCAAATAGAAAAGGAGATGTTGGCAATACTCTTCGGTCTGGAAAGGTTTGAGAGATACGTCTATGGAAGAGACATCCTGGTGGAGACCGACCACAAACCACTAGAGACCATTCACAAGAAGAGCCTGCTCTCAGCACCTAAGAGGATTCAGAGGATGCTACTCAGAACTCAGAAGTTTAGGTACACGGTAGTGTACAAGCGTGGATCTGAGATGCACCTGGCTGACACCCTCAGCAGAGCAGTTTGTGGAAAAGCGGAACAGCAAGTCACCCACAAGGAAGCCGTTTTCCTCACAGACCTGGAGAAAACAGACTCATTACAAGAACTGGCCATCAGCCAAGAGAGACTGAACAGTCTGCAGCAAGCAACTCAGGAAGATGCAACCATAAAAACCCTGAAAGCTGTCATTCTACAAGGCTGGCCAGAGGAGAAACAACAACTTTCATTACAGTTACAAGATTACTTTCCTTTCAGGGAGGAACTGTCAGTCCACAACGGACTTGTCTTCAAAAGCCACAGAGTAATTGTACCTGAAAGCGAAAGAGCAGACATCCTTGAGAAACTTCATGCAAGCCACTCAGGAAATCCACTCAAGCCACTCACGAACACACATACACACACACGGAGACACACATGTTTGAGCATATTTGCAGTGTTCACTGTGGTTAATTCCCTACATTGACTGACGTTAAAGATGGTGTGGTATCGAAATGTCTGAGAGTGAATAGTTTCTAACATCAAACACTGTTCAGTCGTGTGCCTCCTTCACTCCCTCAAAAATCGATGCACAAATAGTTTGCCAAACTTATTTCGACAAGCGAGGCGTTTTTAGTGAACGTACAGAAATAATTTGGAAAAAGAAGCAGAACAGTGAAGATTTGAGGGAAAAAAAGTTTACAGTAATTAAACAGAAATGTTTGTTGATGGCTTGAAGGGTACATTTTGTGATGGACTGGAGGAGAGGAAGCTTATATCTTTTCTTCATTTGTTTGTTTAAGAAAGCCGCAGGAAATGACGTCAGTGACGCGCGCTGTGGCTGATCAGGTGTGACTCTGAACGTCTGCTTTTTGGAACTGAACGTTTTTGGGCGGTACATTGGGGGGGGGGGGGGGGGAGATGGGGAGATGGGGGGCATTTTGCTAAAGCAGAGATGAGAGACAGAGACAAATGGAAGTGGTGGAGGTGGGTGGGGGGAGAGTGAGGAAGATCAGAATGATGGACACAGTGTGTGTAAACCTTGTCTGTGTGGACACATAGGGTGTGTATGTTAAAGAGATAATGTGGAGTTTTCAGCTGATTGATGAGGGGTGCGAGAACGGACGAACGAACGAACGAACGAATGGACAAACGAACGAGCAAGCAAGCAAGCAAGCAAGCAAGCAAACCAACAAACAAATAAGCAAGCAGGCAAACAAACAAACAAACAAACAAACACTAACTGCACTGTGTCATTTCAATTCCTATTGTTTACAGACAAGTTGACCACACAGGACATGTCAGGGTCAGTCAGTTGTCTTTTCAAACTGATCAGGATTTCATTTTATCTTTATAGTGCAAGCAACATGTTTAGCCCGGATGAACTCTATCTGATGTAAGAAACATGAAACACAGTGAAAGAAATTCACAGGGAATAACTAATAGATGTACAAATGCCATTTTGAATAGAAAATCTGTAGAGATGCCTGTCCTGCTCAAGGAACCAAGGAGCCAAGAAGCCAAGGAACCAAGGAGCCAAGGAGCCAAGAAGCCAAGAAGCCAAGAAGCCAAGGAGCCAAGAAGCCAAGGAACCAAGGAGCCAAGGAACCAAGGAACCAAGGAGCCAAGAAGACAAGGAACCAAGGAGCCAAGAAGCCAAGAAGCCAAGGAACCAAGGAACCAAGGAGCCAAGAAGACAAGGAACCAAGGAGCCAAGAAGTCAAGAAGCCAAGAAGCCAAGGAGCCAAGAAGCCAAGGAACCAAGGAGCCAAGAAGACAAGGAACAAAGGAACCAAGGAGCCAAGAAGACAAGGAACCAAGGAACCAAGGAACCAAGGAACCAAGGAGCCAAGAAGACAAGGAACTAAGGAGCCAAGGAACCAAGGAACCAAGGAGCCAAGGAAACCAAGGAGCCAAGGAGCCAAGGATACCAAGGAGCCAAGGAGCCAAGGAACCAAGGAAACCAAGGAACCAAGGAGCCAAGGAACCAAGGAGCCAAGGAACCAAGGAACCAAGGAAACCAAGGAGCCAAGGAGCCAAGGATACCAAGGAGCCAAGGAAACCAAGGAAACCAAGGAACCAAGGAGCCAAGGAACCAAGGAGCCAAGGAACCAAGGAGACAAGAAACCAAGGAGCCAAGGAACCAAGGAGCCAAGGAAACCAAGGAGCCAAGGAACCAAGGAGCCAAGGAAACCAAGGAGCCAAGGAACCAAGAACCAAGGAGCCAAGGAACCAAGAAGCCAAGGAGCCAAGGAAACCAATGAGCCAAGGAGCCAAGGAAACCAAGGAGCCAAGGAAACCAATGAGCCAAGGAAACCAAGGAGCCAAGGAAACCAGGAACCAATGAGCCAAGGAAACCAAGGAGCCAAGGAAACCAAGGAAACCAAGAGCCAAGGAAACCAAGGAGCCAAGGAGCCAAGGAAACAAAGGAGCCAAGGAAACCAAGGAGCCAAGGAAACCAAGGAACCAAGGAAACCAAGGAACCAAGGAAACCAAGGAGCCAAGGAGCCAAGGAGCCAAGGAGCCAAGGAGCCAAGGAGCCAAGGAGCCAAGGAGCCAAGGAGCCAAGGAAACCAAGGAAACCAAGGAGCCATAAATCATCTAATATCGCTTACTGTGATACAGACCATTGCCATCACAGGACAGACACCATCAACAGAAAGGAACAAATTCAGTCAGTAATGGAAAGAACTACCATTAAACAATAGCCCGTCAATCTACCAATAAACAATAGCCCGTCAATCTACCAATAAACAATAGCCCGTCAATCTACCAATAAACAATAGCCCGTCAATCTACCAATAAACAATAACCCGTCAATCTACCAATAAACAATAACCCGTCAATCTACCAATAAACAATAACCCGTCAATCGTATAATGACAGGACAGAGGTGGGGAAGACAGTGTAAGCCATGTCATCAGTGTGATACAAATCCGTGTCCTTGACTCTTTGGACATAACCAAGGGAGTTGTCGGTTGGACGCTTATCTCGCCATTGTCACTGCTTCCGTTATCTGGGCGTGCCGTCCATTGTGGTCCTCTGTTAATGAAACAGGACACTTGTAGTATGGAATCTTTATTTAATATCTATTCACAATAGTGATTTTAGACACACACACACACACACACACACACACACACACACACACACACACACACACACACACACACACACACACACACACACACACACACAACATATACATAGGGAGGGAAAAAAAAAGAAAAAAAAAGGGTGGGGGACGGGGATGGGAAGGGGTAGTGATAGTTTGAATGTAAGAAGGGGAACAATAACAATCAAGAATTCAGAACATTAAGTTAACAGTGTCAATCAATAAAAGACAACATTTAATTAACTCTTCATAACAATCTGCCAACAGGGGATCCGAGAATCAGCTGGACTATCGAAATAATATCATTATTTTTGTTCAAAAGGATATCTCTGGAGTCAGGACACTTGTCATAGTTTACAGAATCACTGCTGTCTCCTGTTGGTCAAATAAAGACTTTACAGTGTTTGCTGACGTAGTTTACAGTTTACAGCTGTCTTGTGTTTATCAAATAAAGACTACATTGTTTGTTGACGTAGTTTACAGTTTACAGCTGTCTTGTGTTTATCAAATAAAGACTACATTGTTTGCTGACGTAGTTTACAGTTTACAACTGTCTTGTGTTTATCAAATAAAGACTACATTGTTTGCTGACGTAGTTTACAGTTTACAACTGTCTTGTGTTTATCAAATAAAGACTACATTGTTTGCTGACGTAGTTTACAGTTTACAACTGTCTTGTGTTTATCAAATAAAGACTACATTGTTTGCTGACGTAGTTTACAGTTTACAACTGTCTTGTGTTTATCAAATAAAGACTACATTGTTTGCTGACGTAGTTTACAGTTTACAACTGTCTTGTGTTTATCAAATAAAGACTACATTGTTTGCTGACGTAGTTTACAGTTTACAGCTGTCTTGTGTTTATCAAATAAAGACTACATTGTTTGTTGACGTAGTTTACAGTTTACAACTGTCTTGTGTTTATCAAATAAAGACTACATTGTTTGCTGACGTAGTTTACAGTTTACAGCTGTCTTGTGTTTATCAAATAAAGACTACATTGTTTGTTGACGTAGTTTACAGTTTACAGCTGTCTTGTGTTTATCAAATGAAGACTCTACAGTGTTTGCTGACGTGGCTTAATTCTACATTATCTGTGGCTGGATACATCTCTTACAGACTGAAACAAGAAGTGTACTCTGTAACATGTGCATGTAGACACGATGGCACAATAAACGTGATCATTCAACACACAGACTGCTGTGGGACAACTTGATTCCTATGGAATGGTCATTTTGTTTCTAGGCCTAGCTCAGTAGACATGGCATAAAGCTAACGTTTGGTAGGGTTAGGTAAAAAGTCGCTTAATCCTACCTTGGTACGAACGTAGTCTGAAGACTGAGCTGTACAGATCTGGCATAGTGGGCACATCTCTGTGAGACAGTGTAGTCTGAAGACTGAGCTATACAGATCTGGCATAGTGGGCACATCTCTGTGAGACAGGTAGTCTGAAGACTGAGCTGTACAGATCTGGCATAGTGGGCACATCTCTGTGAGACAGGTAGTCTGAACACTGACCTGTACAGATCTGGCACAGTGGGCACATCTCTGTGAGACAGTGTCTCCAGGATTGTTGAATTCGTACAATCAAACGACAGGAAATGTTTGAACACCAGAAGACATGACTATCTCGATGACCACCAAACTCGGTGCATTTTGGATTTATCCCCGCCAGACGGTCACGTGACGTGGCATTCATAAATTGACAGGTGTATTACATGGACAGGTAACTAACTCATTCAGAAAGAAGAAAACAGAAAAGAACAACAGATGACGTTGAAGGAGGATGATGACGTCATGGAGGAGGAGAAAGAAGCTGTAGAAGAGGTCGTGTTTTGTCATGACGTGGATTACGTACCACGTACATGACGTACACACTTACAATGTTTAGCACATCAAGATGACCAAAGCACTTTACAATATGTCCATGTTTTGATATAGCACTGAACATTCAGACTTTGTCTAGAGCTCCGTGCTGATGAAGTCAACTGTCATGTATGAATGACTGTTATTCTGGGTTTAACGTCCACACCCACATAAGCCGTACGGACTGCTATACAATCGTCGAACCTTACGGTCAGTATGACCACTATGTCCCACTATTTCCCTGAAAACCATGTACTATGACCACTATGTCCCACTGTCAACCTGAAAACCATGTACTATGACCACTATGACCACTATGTCCCACTGTCAACCTGAAAACCATGTACTATGACCACTATGTCCCACTGTCAACCGAAAACCATGTACTATGACCATATGTCCACTATCAACCTGAAAACCAGTACTATGACCACTATGTCCACTATCAACCTGAAAACCATGTACTATGACCACTATGACCCACTGTCAACCTGAAAACCATGTACTATGACCACTATGTCCCACTGTCAACCTGAAAACCATGTACTATGACCACTATGACCCACTGTCAACCTGAAAACCATGTACTATGACACTATGTCCCACTGTCAACCTGAAAACCATGTACTATGACCACTATGACCCACTGTCAACCTGAAAACCATGTTAACCTATGACCACTATGTACCCACTGTCAACCTGAAAACCATGTACTATGACCACTATGTCCCACTGTCAACCTGAAAACCATGTACTATGACCACTATGTCCCACTGTCAACCTGAAAACCATGTACTATGACCACTATGTCCCACTGTCACCTGAAAACCATGTACTATGACACTATGTCCACTGTCAGCCGAAAACCATGTACAATCACTATGACCACTATGTCCCACTATCAACCTGAAAACCATGTACTATGACCACTATGCCCATCTATCAACCTGAAAACCATGTACTATGACCACTATGACCACTATGTCCCACTGTCAACCTGAAAACCATGTACTATGACCACTATGACCACTATGTCCCACTATCAACCTGAAAACCATGTACTATGATCACTATGACCACTATGTCCCACTATCAACCTGAAAACCATGTACTATGATCACTATGACCACTATGTCCCACTGTCAACCTGAAAACCATGTACTATGACCACTATGACCACTATGTCCCACTATCAACCTGAAAACCATGTACTATGACCACTATGCCCATGTCCACTATCACCTGAAAACCATGTACTATGACCACTATGTCCCACTGTCAACCTGAAAACCATGTACTATGACCACTATGTCCCACTGTCAACCTGAAAACCATGTACATGACCACTATGTCCCACTGTCAACCTGAAAACCATGTACCATGACCACTATGTCCCACTGTCAACCTGAAAACCATGTACATGACCACTATGACCACTGTCAACCTGAAAACCATGTACCATGACCACTATGTCCCACTGTCAACCTGAAAACCATGTACTATGACCACTATGTCCCACTGTCAACCTGAAAACCATGTACCATGACCACTATGACCACTGTCAACCTAAAAACCATGTACTATGACCACTATGACCACTATGACCCACTGTCAACCTGAAAACCATGCACTAAATGGAAGATAATCAAATCCACCAGCATGTCCTCAACTCCAAGAAATCGTCTTCCATGTACTAGTTCACGCTACTTACAGCCCAGCCCACTGCTGGGGTCACATCATGGCTGACTCCAAGTTAAAAACCCCCAACTAATTTGATTTAAAAGTGAACAGTAAAAAACCAATTCTCATTTCAAATTTAAAATGAATTAAAAAATCTGTCCAATATCTATAATCAGATAAAATGGCATAAACTGATCTGTTGTAAAAACGTGATGGAATAAACTGATCTGTTGTAAATGACATAAACTGATCTGTTGTAAATGACATAAACTGATCTGTTGTAAATGACATAAACTGATCTGTTGTAAATGACATAAACTGATCTGTTGTAAATGCCATAAACTGATCTGTTGTAAATGACATAAACTGATCTGTTGTAAATGACATAAACTGATGTGTTGTAAAAACTTGATGACATAAACTGATCTGTTGTAAATGACATAAACTGATCTGTTGTAAAAACTTGATGACATAAACTGATCTGTTGTAAATGACATAAACTGATGTGTTGTAAATGACATAAACTGATGTGTTGTAAATGACATAAACTGATGTGTTGTAAATGACATAAACTGATGTGTTGTAAATGACATAAACTGATGTGTTGTAAATGACATAAACTGATGTGTTGTAAATGACATAAACTGATGTGTTGTAAATGACATAAACTGATGTGTTGTAAATGACATAAACTGATGTGTTGTAAATGACATAAACTGATCTGTTGTAAATGACATAAACTGATGTGTTGTAAATGACATAAACTGATGTGTTGTAAATGACATAAACTGATCTGTTGTAAATGACATAAACTGATCTGTTGTAAATGACATAAACTGATCTGTTGTAAATGACATAAACTGATCTGTTGTAAAAACTTGATGACATAAACTGATGTGTTGTAAATGACATAAACTGATCTGTTGTAAATGACATAAACTGATGTGTTGTAAATGACATAAACTGATGTGTTGTAAATGACATAAACTGATCTGTTGTAAATGACATAAACTGATCTGTTGTAAATGACATAAACTGATCTGTTGTACAAACTTGATGACATAAACTGATCTGTTGTACAAACTTGATGACATAAACTGATCTGTTGTAAAAACATGATCTTAGCGTCCAGAAGAACATCTCCGGAGGGGTTCTTCAACGAGTCTTCTGTACATGTATAGTGTGTACGTTTCAAATTGTTCAAGTCGAATCATTCAATAAGAAAGTGTTTGATGTCAAGTGACTCGTCACACGGTATACCTCACAGTGCTTCTTCCTTGTAATGGCAAGAACAGACAGAAAAACACAAAAGCAAGCAAACAAAAAAGATTGTTTACTAGAAGATTGTTACCTGTTTTGGGGCCATAGGGGCCATCGAACCAGATCCCCAAGCTATGGGTAAATAGCTCCACTGCCTTGTGGACATCTCGGGAGAGAGTAAGGCTAAGGGAGTTAACCCTGAAAAAAAAACGATGGAAGACAAGGGGAAACCACCATTGTAGTTTCCCCAGAAAAAACCATGGACAAAAGAAAGAGGAAGAAGAAAGTTAACGACGTCAATAGGTGCTCCACTTCGTCCAGTAGGGACTGTCATGCCAGGTAGACCCAGGGAGAGAATGCTGGACGGACTTGCAGAGTGGCTGAGGATGAGGAGGGTGGGGGAGATGCTAGGGGCAACGAGAGATAGAGATGGTTGGAAGTCTATGGTCGCCAACGCCATGCGGCAGGGCACCTGATGATGATGATGATGAGGGGCCATCTTTGTGGAGGACGTGGGGTTGAGGGTGCAATCAGAAAACAACTGGTGGAGGGGGTGGGCCCAGACTAACTGTCAACACACCGTGCAGAAAGACCAGCAATAGGTAAACAACAGCTGGACTGACGTCACGATGCTGACAGCTGACACATCCAGCAGGGGACGTTGTTTGTCTGAGACATTGAAAGACGTTGGACAGACTGAACTGACCTGAATACAACAGAACTGAATACAACAGAACTGAATACAACAGAACTGAATACAACAGAACTGAATACAACAGAACTGAATACAACAGAACTGAATACAACTGGATTGAACTGAACTGAAGTGAATAGATCTGAAGTGAATAGACCAAAAGTGAATAGAACTGAATAGACCCGAACTGAACTGAACTGAACTGAATTGAACTGAATAGACCTGACTGAATAGACTGAACTGAATAGACCTGAAGTGAATAGAACTGAACTGAATAGAACTGAACTGAATAGAACCGAACTGAATAGAACTGAGTAGAACTGAACTGAATAGAACTGAACTGAATAGAACTGAACTGAATAGAACTGAAGAACCTTCAGGAAAAATAACTCAGAACTGACTGTCTCCATCTTCCCAACCCAACTCATCGCAATGGTCGTTTCCAGTGTCTGTCTCACTTCAAGTTGTCTCCTGTTTCCCTTATGATCTTACGGACCAAACAATTTGTTCTGATTGGTAAAGTATTGTTTGTTCCTTTGATTTTGTTTGTTCTGTTTTGTTTGTTGATTCTTGGTTTGTTTATTCTTTTCCTTGCAGGACAGAGATTCTGCTTTCCCTCTGTTAGTGCTGAGGACACGTACCTGCTTTCACTCGTCTTGAAAATTCAGCACGGGCAGTGATTACAGGAAACCTTGTCAGCAACATCTTCTCTGCACTTATCAGATGGATCTGTAGCAACGTTTGCTCCACGCCACGTCAGGGAAGTTGTCTCCTGTTTTCTCTGTTAAGTGTTGTGCATTCATTCTATGGTGTCTTTTGTACACGTTTGACAAAGGCCAGTTGGCTGACAATTTGCGTCTGTCTTGTATTGTTGTAATTCATCATCATCATCATCATCATCATCATCATCTCATCATCATCATCATCATCATCATCATCATCATCATCATCAAAGTGCCTTGCCACATGGCGTTGGTGATCATGGCCTTCCATCTGTTTCTATCCCTTGTTGCCTCAAACACCTCTTCAACCCTCTCTGTCTTCGGCAACTCTGCAAGTTCCGTCCAATATTCTCTCCCTGGGTCTACCTGGTGTTCTCTTTCCCTCCAGCTTTCCTTTTGTAACCAGGTGCTCCAATTCCCATTTCCTCATAAAATGTCTATAAATGTTGCCGCCTGTCTTTTCCTAATCTTCCTTATGAATGATCTTCTTGTGTCTGCCTCCATCAAGACTGTCTCGTTTGTTTTCTTTACTGTCCATGGAACTCTCAACATTCTTCTTAGAAATCACATCTCGGCTGCCTCAGTCTTGTTCTGGCTTTGCTTGTTGACTGTCCACGCCTCGTTTTAACTATTGCTGTTTTCCTGGTTCCTGGCAGTCGTGTTCTCTGTATAATTAAGTGATACAATTTCATCATATAATTAAGTGATACAATTTCATCATATAATTAAGTGATACAATTTCATCAATGTGAGCAGACCAACAGGTAAAGAAGACAACAGTATGGTTTGATCTTACCGCCAAGTGGTGAAAGCAGGGTGTTGGCCCAGATGGCAGAGCGTGACGAACAGAGAAAAACTGGGTCAGTGCCCCTTGTTCCTGACACTTTACACAGAGATGTAGGGCGGACTGACGGAAACAGCGTGTTTGTGTTTGTATCTTCCAGCCGGAAGTGGGTGTCATCAGTATCGTCTGCTCTGCTGTTCCGTTAAGTGGCTGTGCCATCATTTTGTTTTCTGTGTGCATGTACTCCATTGGTGGAATAAATTACACTTGAGGCGTGTTTGTGTGTGTGTGTGTGTGTGTGTGTGTGTGTGTGTGTGTGTGTGTGTGTGTGTGTGTGTGTGTGTGTGTGTGTGTGTGTGTGGTGTGTGTGTTGTGTGTTGTTGTGTGTGTTTGTGTGTGTGCTTGTGTGTGTGTTTGTCTGAGTTGTGTGTGTGTGTTTGTGTTTGTGTGTGTGTTTGTCTGTTCTGTCTGCTGTG
>JAPXFY010000020.1:73835098-73862598 GCA_030674185.1 Monoplex corrugatus
ACAAAGAGAGAGAGAGAGGAGAGAGAGAGACAAAGAGAGAGAGAGAGAGAGGAGAGAGAGACAGAGACAAAGAGAGAGAGAGGAGATAGACAGAGACATAGAGAGAGACAAAGAGACAGAGAGAGAGAGAGAGAGACAAAGACAGAGAGAGAGAGGAGAGAGAGAGAGAGAGACAGAGACAGAGAGAGAGACAGAGACATAGCTAGATATAGACAAAGAGAGAGAGAGACAGAGACAGAGAGAGAGAGAGACAAAGAGAGAGAGAGCAACAAAGAGACGAGAGAGAGAGAGAGACAAAGAGAGAGAGAGACAGAGACAGACAGAAAGAGAGAGAGAGAGAGAGAGAAGATAGACAGAGAGAGAAGGCAAAGTTAAAACAAAAACAGAAGAGAACACAAGATGCTGAAGGCGGGTTAAAAAAGACAGGCAGTCTGTGTACGGTCTGTTTCACACGTCGGAATGTCTTAATGGTTTTATTTCTTGTAGCTTTTAGTTTTTCCATAAAAAGTATGTGCATGCGTGCGTGTGTATCTGTCTGTTTGTCTGTCTGTCTGTCAGTCTGTCTGCCTGTCAGTCTGTCTGCCTGTGTTTCTGTCAGTGGGTTTGTTCAACACTTTTAGCAATGTCTTTTTGTTGTCTAAACCAAAACATCCAACAAGAATTGGATTGTTGTTATTATTGTTGTTATTGTTACAACTTATCATCATAGGAGTGGAGATGTGGTCTGGTGGTCAAATCACCCACCTAGGACACCAACAGACACGGGTTCAAATCACGGATCTCACGGGGATTTTGTTCTCCTCGACCCCCCCCCCCCTCCCAGATTCTGTACAAGATCTTAACGGAGAGATCTGGCCGATATCCTTTAAGATGAGGCGATACATGAAAACCCCGTGTACAGGAAGCGTTTACCGCACGTTGAATATCCCACGGCACCTGTCTCTGACAAGATTTTGTGGAATCATCCACTTTCGCAAGTAAGCCAAACTACAGACCAAGTGGGTGGCGCCGTCCTATGGAGATGTACTACCCCTTGTGGAGAGCAGTCTGCATTTCACAGGGAAAACTCCATCATGACTACACTGAATCCAATCCATTTCATTCCAATTCAGCACAATCCGTGAACGTTCCATGGCTTTGGATATGACAGGTTGGAGATGACATGGAGATGACATGGATGGATGACAGGTTGGAGATGACAAGGTTGGAGATGGGGATGTTGAGATGACATGGGAGATGACAGTTTGGAGATGACAGGTTGGAGATGACATGAGATGACAATGGTTGGAGATGACATGAGATGACAGGTTGGAGATGACAGGTTGGAGATTGAGACATGGAGAGACAGTTGGAGATGACAGTTGGAGATGAGCATGGAGATGACAGGTTGGAGATGACAGTTGAGATGAGGCAGGTTGGAGATGACATGGAGATGACATGGAGATGACATGGAGATGACAGGTTGGAGATGACATGGAGATGACATGGAGATAGATTGGACATGGAGATGACAGTGGTGATGAGATGACAGGTTGGAGTACAGGATGACATGGAGATGGAGATGCGGGATACATGGAACAGGATATGGAGAGATGACGAGATGACAGTTGGAGATGACAGGTAGGGAGAAGAAGTTGAGATGACAAGTGGTGGAGATGACAGGTTGGAGATGACAGGTTGGAGAGATAACATGAGTGACAGTGAATGACATGAGATGACAGTTGTGAGGAGATGACAGGATGAAGACGGTGAAGAGGATGTGGAGATGGTTGGATGGTATGAAGATGGAGGAGGAGATGACAGGTGGAGATAGGAGACATGGAGATGACAGGTTGCTGGAGAGACATGGAGATGACATGGAGATGACAGTAGTGATGAGATGCAGTGGAGTGACATGGATGCGGAGATGACAGTTGGAGATGACAGGTTGGAGATGACATGGAGATGACAGTGGAGATGACAGGTTGAGTACAGGTATGGAGATGACAGGTTGAGATGACATGGATGACAGTGGAGATGACGTGGAGATGACATGTTGATGACAGTTGGAGATGACAGGTTGAGATGACAGTTGGAGATGACAGGGATGACATGAATGACAGGTTGGAGATGACAGTTGGAGATGACAGGTTGGAGATGACAGGTTGGAGATGACATGGAGATGACAGGTTGGAGATGACAGGTTGGAGATGACATGGAGATGCAGGTTGGAGATGACAGGTTGGAGATGACAGGTGGAGATACAGGAGATGACAGGTTGGAGATGACAGGTTGGAGATGACAGGTTGGAGTGACAGGTGTATGAGATGATGAGATGACATGAGATGACAGGTTGAGATGACAGGTGGAGATGACAGTGGGATGACAGGTTGAATGACATGGAGTGACATGGAGATGACAGTGGAGATGACAGTTGGAGATGACAGGTTGGAGATGACAGTTGGAGTATGGAGATGACATGGAGATGACATGGAGTACATGGAGATGACAGGTGGAGTCAGGTGGAGAGAAATGGAGATGACATGGAGATGACATGGAGATGACAGGGATGACAGGTTGGAGATGACATGAGATGACAGGTGGGAACGGTTGGAGATGACATGGGATGACAGGTGGAGATGACATGGAGATGACTGGAGATGACAGGAGTGCAGGTTGGAGATGACAGTTGGAATGGGTTGGAGATGACATGAGTGACATGATACATGGAGACTGGAGATGACAGTTGGAGAGGGAGTGACTGAGTGACAGGTTGGAGATGACTGGAGATGACAGTGAGATGACAGTGGAGATGACAGTGGAGATGACTGGAGTGACATGGGATGACAGGTGGAGAGAATGGAGATGACAGGTTGGAGATGACAGTGGAGTGACAGGTTGGAGATGACATGGAGATGACATGGAGATGACATGGAGATGACATGGAGATGACAGTGAGTTGGAGATGACATGGAGATGACAGGTTGAGATGAATGGAGATGAGGTTGAGATGAAGGTTGGAGATGACATGAGATGAATGGAGATGACAGGTTGGAGATGACATGGATGAATGACAGTGAGATGACAGGTTGGAGATGACATGGAGATGACATGGAGATGACATGGAGTGAGGTTGGAGATGACAGGTTGGAGATGACAGTGGAGATGACAGGTTGGAGAGACAGGTTGGAGATGACATGGAGATGACAGGTTGGAGATGACAGGTGGAGATGACATGGAGATGACATGGAATGACAGGTTGGAGATGACATTTGGAGATGACTGGAGATGCGGTTGGAGATGACAGGTTGGAGATGACAGATGGTTGGAGATGACATGGAGATGACAGGTTGGAGATGACAGGTTGGAGATGACAGGTTGGAGATGACATGGAGATGACATGGATGATGGAGATGACATGGAGATGACAGGTGGAGATGACAGGTTGGAATGACATGGAGATGACAGGTTGGAGATGACAGGTTGGAGATGAAACAGGTTGGAGATGACAGGGGTTTGGAGATGACATTGGAGATGACAGTTGGAGATGACAGGTTGGAGATGACATGGAGATGACATGGAGATGACAGTTGGAGATGACAGGTTGGAGATGACATGGAGATGCAGGTTGGAGATGACAGGTTGGAGATGACATGGAGATGACAGGTTGGAGATGACATGGAGATGACAGGTTGGAGATGACAGTTGGAGATGACAGTTGGAGATGACAGTTGAGATGACATGGAGATGACATGGAGATGACAGGAGATGACAGGTTGGAGATGACATGGAGATGGCATGGAGATGACAGGTTGGAGATGACAGGTTGGAGATGACAGGTTGGAGATGACATGGAGATGACAGGTTGGAGATGACATGGAGATGACAGGTTGGAGATGACAGGTTGGAGATGACATGGAGATGACAGTTGGAGATGACAGTGGAGATGACAGGTTGGAGTGACATGGAGATGACAGGTTGGAGATGACAGGTGAGATGACATGGAGATGACAGTGGAGATGACAGGTTGGAGATGACAGGTGGAGATGACAGTTGGAGATGACAGGTTGGAGATGACATTGGAGATGCAGTGGAGATGACAGTTGGAGATGACAGTTGGAGATGACAGGTTGGAGATGACATGGAGATGACAGGTTGGAGATGACAGGTTGAGATGACAGTTGGAGATGACAGTTGAGATGACAGGTTGAGATACAGGTTGGAGATGACATGGAGATGACAGGTTGGAGATGACAGGTTGGAGATGACATGGAGATGACAGGTGGAGATGACAGGTTGGAGATGACAGTGGAGATGACAGGTTGGAGTGACAGTTGAGTGACATTGGAGATGACATGGAGATGACATGGAGATGACAGGTTGGAGATGACAGGTGGAGATGACAGTTGGAGATGACTAAGCGTTGGAGATGACATGGAGATTGACAGGTTGGAGATGACATGGAGATGACATGGAGATGACAGGTTGGAGATGACAGGTTGGAGATGACAGGTTGGAGATGACAGGTTGGAATGACATTGGAGATGACATGGAGATGACAGGTTGGAGATGACAGGTTGGAGATGACAGGTGGAGATGACAGTTGGATTGACAGTGGAGATGACATGGAGATGACAGGTTGGAGATGACAGGTGGAGATGACAGGCTGGAGATGACAGGTTGAGATGAAGGTTGGAGATGACATTGGAGATGACATGGAGATGACTGGAGATGACAGGTTGGAGATGACAGGTTGGAGATGACAGGTTGGAGATGACATGGAGATGACAGGTTGGAGATGACAGGAGATGACTGGGAGACATTGGAGATGACATGGAGATGACAGTGGAGATGACAGGTTGGAGATGACAGGTTGGAGATGACATGGAATGAAGAGATGACAGGTTGGAGATGACATGGAGATGACATGGAGATGACAGGTTGGAGATGACATGGAGATGACATGGAGATGACAGGTTGGAGATGACATGGAGATGACATGGAGATGACATGGAGGTGATAGGTTGGAGATGACAGGTTGGAGATGACAGGTTGGAGATGACATGGAGATGACAGGTTGGAGATGACATGGAGATGACAGGCTGGAGATGACATGGAGATGACAGGTTGGAGATGACATGGAGATGACATGGAGATGACATGGAGATGACAGGTTGGAGATGACATGGAGATGACATGGAGATGACAGGTTGGAGATGACAAGGAGATGACAGGTTGGAGATGACATGGAGATGACATGGAGATGACAGGTTGGAGATGACATGGAGATGACATGAAGATGACAGGTTGGAGATGACAGGTTGGAGATGACAGGTTGGAGTTGTTCAAAAGGGATTAATCGTACTCAGGGAAATCCATATGTGCTCCACCAGAAAATATCTGGCACATTCCCTGTGCCCTGTGCCCTGTGCCCTGTGCCCTGTGCAGAACTGTAAGCGCCACTATGGTCTTGAAATGGGAAGCGGGTTGGGTGGGGCAGGGACCTACAGATATCCAGCTGACACCAGCAGAATGACGGAAACATAAAGATGGGCAACAAACAATTCAGTTTTCGAGTAGCGGGCTGGGATTGAACTCGAGATATCAGATGTTGTGTCCATGGCTCCATCAGAACAACCAACCAGACGGCACTGACCACTGTGGCCCGTCACAAGGTGGAAACCACAAACTGCATTGTTCACTTTTCTTTATCTTTTTTTCTTTTAACCACACTGACATATTCCGTCAGGTATGTAGTTTGAATGGTCAGTTTGCAATTCCTGTTAGTTCCCGATAGATTTTCAGGGACTTTGTAACTTTTACATTCTTTTGTTGCTTGCATGTCCCAGCTGTCAGCAGGTTTTGTTGCTTGCATGTTTCAGCTGACAGCAAGTTTTGTTGCTTGCATGTTTCTGCTGTCAGCAAGTTTTGTTGCTTGCATGCTTCAGCTGTCACAAGTTTTGTTGCTTGCATGTTTCTGCTGTCAGCAAGTTTTGTTGCTTGCATGCTTCAGCTGTCAGCAAGTTTGTTGCTTGCATGTTTCAGCTGACAGCAAGTTTTGTTGCTTGCATGTTTCAGCTGACAGCAAGTTTGTTGCTTGCATGTTTCAGCTGTCAGCAAGTTTTGTTGCTTGCATGTTTCAGCTGACAGCAAGTTTTGTTGCTTGCATGTTTCAGCTGACAGCAAGTTTTGTTGCTTGCATGTTTCAGCTGACAGCAAGTTTTGTTGCTTGCATGTTTCAGTTGACAGCAAGTTTTTGGATGGAACAGGCCAACAGTCAGTTCCCAGCGCCACAGTCAGTTTCTGTAAGGCCCGTCGTGTTAACCAGGCCACAAAGACCCGCAAGCAATCAGGTGGGTCTGTCAGTCAGGGGAGATAAGAAAGCTCTTCAACTCCGACCCCTTCCCCTCCCTCCCCCACCCCCCAGTCAGCAGATGGGGGCTGCTGCTTAAAGAGGACAAGTCCGTAGGCGACCCGCATGATTTCATATCTGGAGTTCAATCCCAGCCCCCGACACAAAAAACTGGTCTGTCATCTGTCCATCTTTATCCATGTTTCCATCACTCTGGTGACGTCAGCTTAGTGTCTCACACGTCCTTCACCTTTTCTGTTCTCCATTTGAAGACATTACCAGTGTATAGGGGTTTGCTCAGGCTCTGGGCGTCTGCTAGATAACTGCTGGCAGATTTGAGTGAAGCGCATATGGGATTGTCCGTGTGCAATGAAACCCTCCTGACAAACTGTAAAAGGCCCGTTAGGTCAGTTGGTCAGACATGACGCTGGTCACATGTTTGTGTGTGCGTGTGTGTGTGTGTACGTGTGTGTGTGTTTTGTGTGTGTGGTGTGTGTGTGTGTGTCGTGTGTGTGTGTGTGTGTGTGTGTGTGTGTGTGTGTGTGTGTGTGTGTGTGTTGTGTGTGTGTGTTGTGTGTGTGTTTGTGTGTGTTGTGTGTGTGTTGTGTGTGTGTGTGTGTGTGTGTGTGTGTCTGTTTCTTTGTGTCTGTGTGGTTGTTTGTGTGTGTGTTGTGTGTGTGTGTGTTGTGTGTGTTGTGTGTGTGTGTGTGTGTGTGTGTGTGTGTGTGTGTGTGTGTGTGTGTGACAGTGTGTAGACCTGTCATGCAGGAATCATACTGTTGTCTTTTGATACAGAACCGTTAAGTACTTGGCGCCTTTGACCTAGTCAGCAGAGATGGCCTTTTCAGGGCTCTCCGAAAAATCGGCTGCCCCCCAAACTGCACAGCTTAATTGAGTCCTTCCACTCAAACATGAAAGGGATGGTGCAGTTCAACGGAAACCTCTCCAAGCCCTTCGACGTACGCAGCGGTGTGAAACAAGGTTGCGTCCTGGCCCCAACCCTCTTTGGAATCTTCTTCGCTCTCCTCCTGAGGCATGCGTTCAGCACAGCGCAAGAAGGGATCCACCTGCGGACCAGATCAGATGGCAGGCTCTTCAACCTCGCCCGCCTCAGAGCAAGGACAAAGGTCCGTGAAGCCCTTATCAGAGACATGCTATTTGCCGACGATGCCGCAGTTGTGACCCATACTCAGCGGGACTTGCAGTCACTAATGGACCGCTTCTCCCAGGCCTGCAAAGATTTTGGTCTGACCATCAGTCTTAAGAAGACAAACGTCCTGGGCCAAGACACGCCATCTCCACCAGCCATCACCATTGATGACTACGAGCTTGAAGCCATCCATCAATTCACATATCTTGGGTCCACCATCACCGATAACCTCTCCCTTGACACAGAGGTCGACAAGAGGATCGGGAAGGCAGCCACAACACTAGCCCGCCTCACACAAAGGGTGTGGACAAATCCCAAGCTGACCACAAAGACAAAGATGGCTGTATACAACGCCTGTGTCCTCAGCACCTTGCTGTATGGCAGCGAGGCGTGGACCACGCATGCTCATCAGGAGAAAAGGCTCAATACCTTCCACCTGAGAAGCCTACGGCGCATACTTGGCATTTCCTAGCAAGACAAGGTGACCAACACCGAAGTCCTAACCTGCGCTGGCCTCCCAACCATGCATACCATGCTGAGACAGCGTCGGCTGCGCTGGTTGGGCCACGTTCGCCGCATGGAAGATGGTCGCATCCCAAAAGACATCCTTTATGGTGAGGTTGCCACAGGGCAGAGAAACATTGGCCGCCCACAGCTGAGATACAAAGACGTTTGCAAGCGTAACATGAAGGCGCTTGAGATCAACACTGAGTCCTGGGAGGATCTCGCAGACGACCGCAACAGCTGGAGAACTACTCTCAAGAAACAGCTGCGGATTGGTGAAGACAAACTGTCAGCTGCTGCAGCAGAAAAGCGAGTTCGCAGAAAAGGGATAACAGCCAACAGACCAGCATCAGCATACACATGCGACCGCTGCAACAGAGACTGCCTCTCTCGCATTGGTCTGTACAGTCACAGGCGACGCTGCTTGGACCAAGCAGACAGCCCATCTAGACATTAGAACGGATGTACTTTGTCCATGGTCAGTCATGACCGAGGGAGGCCTACTATACTATACTACTATACTACTATAAGTACTTGGCAATGGCGGTGGGCGTGTTGACTGTTTGGCTGGCTGTCAATATCAGGTAACAGACCTCTTGGAAAGAGAAGAACAACTACAATGTTGTTAAGGATCAGTGACAGTTTTCTTTGTGCACCCCCCGACCTCCTCAATTTTCAAGATGCTGTAGAGTTTCATCTAGGATTGAGACTGCGTGACAGGGCTGTACTCTACGCTTGCTATTATAATATATCCTGGCGTCAGCCAGACCCGAGACATACGGACACCTGCGGTTTTGCTCACGAGATGTGAACAACACCCTCAATGATGCATCCCTGAAGTGGATGTGACTCAACTGTGTGGTCCCAGTCTTCCCAACAAGCCCATGGCACACCCAACTCTGGATAGGGACCGGATGGGGTCGAAACATCTCACAACATTTTTGAAAAGACTCATGAAGATTCGAACCCACAACCTTCCAGTCAGTAGTTCGTTGTGCTAACCACTACACAAAGCAACTGGTCGCAACAACGAATTCTTATTTTTCGAGGGTCGTAGCACAAGCAGAACATTGCCTGTTTACATCCAGTTTTGGCCCCAGAGGGTGTACACTAAACGATAATTACGGGGTTCATCATCATCATCATCAGGTGCCTTGCCACATGGCGTTGGTGATCATGGCCCTCCATATGCATCTGTCCCTTGTTGCCGCAAGCACATCTTCCACCCTCTCTGTCCTCAGTCATCCTGCTAGTCGTCCAGTATTTTTCCCTGGGTCTACCTGGTGTTCTCTTTCCCTCCAGCTTTAATCATAAAATGGCCTATAAATGTCGCCTGTCTTTTCCTAATTGTCTGCCTCCGTCAAGACTGTCTCGTTTGTTTTCCTTGCCGATCATAGAACTGTCAACATTCTTCTTAGAAACCACATCTCGGCTGCCTCAATCTTGTTCTGGCTTTGCGTGTTGACTGTCCATTATCGGTTCTATATAACATTCAAGAACTCTCTTCCTGATGTTTATTTATAGGCATTTGTTGGTAAGAATAGGTTGTGCCGTTTGCTGTTATTTTGCATGAGGGGATTTCATGTTTTTTACTGATTACCATGACTTCAGTCTTTTTGCTATTTAGCTCCAACCCTTTACTTTTGCTTTTTATACCTAGTATATTCACAAGTCATGGTGATCAGTAAAAAACATGAGAGAATGCTGGACGGACTTGCAAGGTGGCTGAGGATGAGGAGGGTGGGGGAGATGCTGGGGGCAACGAGAGATAGAGATGGTTGGAAGTCCATGGTCGCCAACGCCATGCGGCAGGGCACCTGATGATGATGATGATATTCACAAGGTTTTGTAGGTCCCTTTCATTTTGTGCAATTAGCACGGTGTCATCTGCGTATCGAATGTTGTTTATCATTTTTCCTCCAATTTTGAATCCGGGGTACAGGGGGTTACACTAACACAATTGATAATAATAATGACAAATCCTACGTTTAGAAGACAGCTGACTTAACGTTGGTGATGACCACAACACCAAACTGTCCCCAGTGGTCTCAGTATTCATTCTGTTTAACACACGGATAACTTCCACAAACATACAATTGCTAACACCAAGGAAAAAAATATAATCTCTCACAGAGATAATCATACTAATAGCACACTGATCACTCTACAGTAACGTATACTGATTCCACAACACTTTACTGTCTCATTAGTAAATTGTAAAACAGAGGGAGACAGGCAGACAGAAGGAAAGACAGAAAAAAAAAGAGAGAGAGAGATAGATAGATAGATAGAGCGAGGGAGAGAGAGAGAGAGAGTCAGAGAGAGAGAGAGGGAGAGAGAGAGAGAAGCCAGAGAGAGAGAAAGAGAGAGAGAGCAAGAGAGAGAGAGAGAGAGAGCCAGAGAGAGAGAGAGCCAGAGAGAGAGAGCCGAGAGAGAGAGAGAGAGCCAGAGAAGAGAGAGAGAGCCAGAGAGAGAGAGAGAGAGAGCCAGAGAAAGAGAGAGAGCCAGAGAGAGAGAGCGAGGGAGAGAGAGAGAGAGAAAGAGAGAGAGAGCCAGAGAGAGAGAGAGAGAGCCAGAGAGAGAGAGCCAGAGAGAGAGAGAGAGAGAGCCAGAGAGAGAGAGAGAGAGAGAGAGAGAGAGAAAGAGAGATAGATAGATAGATAGATAGATAGAGCGAGGGAGAGAGAGAGAGAGAGAGCGAGAGAGAGAGAGAAAGAGAGATAGATAGATAGATAGATAGAGCGAGGGAGAGAGAAAGAGAGCGAGAGAGAGAGGGAGAGAGAGAGAGAGAGATAGATAGATAGATAGAGCGAGGGAGAGAGACAGAGAGCGAGCGAGCGAGAGAGAAAGAGAGATAGATAGATAGATAGAGCGAGGGAGAGAGAGAGAGAGAGAGCGAGAGAGAGAGAGAAAGAGAGATAGATAGATAGATAGATAGAGCGAGGGAGAGAGAAAGAGAGCGAGAGAGAGAGGGAGAGAGAGAGAGAGAGATAGATAGATAGATAGAGCGAGGGAGAGAGACAGAGAGCGAGCGAGCGAGAGAGAAAGAAAGAAAGATAGATAGATAGAGCGAGGGAGAGAGAGAGAGAGAGAGAGCGAGAAAGAAAGAGAGAGAGAGACAAGAGAGGGGAGAGAGAGAGAGCGAGGGCGAGAGCAAGAGAGAGAGAGAGAGAGAGAGAGAGAGAGAGAGAGAGACAGAGAGTTTACAGTAACACCACGTATTTTATAACCAGAATAGACGTGTGTATATATACACACACACAGGAGCAAACTTACTATGGCCAACACATGCAGACACAGAAAGACAAGCGGACATGACAACTATAGTGATACTCAGACAAATGAACAAACAGACACACTGCCCATTGTTTGGCACAGGTAAAGACAACGGTTGTTTCATAATGGTGATGGACAGTGACTCCACACAGACTGACTGACTTCTGCTCTCACTTTTACCTCTAAACTGTTTGTCCGTGTGTCCAGTAACACGCTGAAGTCAATTCTCTTTCATTTATGAAGGCAGATACAATACAATACAATACAATACAATACAATACTTTATTTTATTTGTATAGCGCAAAATCTTGATAAAATCAAATCTAAGCGCTAAAACAGACACACACGCACACACACACACACACACACACACACACACACACCACACACACACACACACACACACACACACACACACACACACACACACACACACACACACATACACACACACACACACACACACACATGCACACGCACACGGCTAAAATGGGGAGAAAGAATAAAAGCAATGGAAAATTATAGATATCACATCACATCATGGTTTATTCAAGTGGAGTTTAAGAGCTATTATTCAAAAACCTGAGTCATTGAAGGACATGACCCGCAGTAAATTCATAAACTACTGGTTTCCCTACAGATGGCTGGTAGACGTATAGAAATTTATGATAAAATACCAAATCAAAGTCTTTCTGCTTATCCCTTTTTGATACAAGTATGTTGTCATATGGACGGATTTTATGAAATCTTTCTGTTACTTTTTTTTTTTTTTTTTCATATTTTGATTTCCTTTTTCCTATGTCTCATATAAACTGATCTAAGCTGTGAAATCAGATCCATCGTATTTGATTTTACGTTAACGTCCACGTAAACCATTGGCCAGGAAGTGACCTTAGTATGACAACTTTGTTGTATGAACACATGGTCATCTGCTTGTCTGTCTGCCTGTTTTGATGTAAAAGTGTTTGTACGTGATTTCAAAAATGCACAACATAAATGATTTATATTCAAACAAAGTTTGTCAGTGTACTTTATCGTTGTCAGCCCTTAGAAGGATCAGGTACACATTCAAAGCTGGGTGGCTACATGTCACATAAACAAGTTTTTATGATACATCAAGATTTATGTGGGCTATATGTCATATTAACAAGTTTTTATGATACATCAAGATTTATGTGGGCTATATGTCACATTAACAAGTTTTTATGATACATCAAGATCTTATGTCTGTGTGCTACATGTCACATTAACAAGTTTTTATGATACATCAAGATTTATGTGGACTACATGTCACATTAACAAGTTTTTATGATACATCAAGATTTTATGACTGTGGACTACATGTCACATTAACAAGTTTTATGATACATCAAGATGTATGTGGACTACATGTCACATTAACAAGTTTTATGATACATCAAGATTTATGTGGGCTACATGTCACATTAACAAGTTTTTATGATACATCAAGATTTTATGACTGTGGACTACATGTCACATTAACAAGTTTTATGATACATCAAGATGTATGTGGGCTATATGTCACATTAACAAGTTTTTATGATACATCAAGATGTATGTGTGCTACATGTCACATTAACAAGTTTTTATGATACATCAAGATTTTATGACTGTGGACTACATGTCACATTAACAAGTTTTATGATACATCAAGATGTATGTGTGCTACATGTCACATTAACAAGTTTTTATGATACATCAAGATGTATGTGTGCAACATGTCACATTAACAAGTTTTATGATACATCAAGATGTATGTGTGCTACATGTCACATTAACAGATTTTTATGATACATCAAGATGTATGTGTGCTACATGTCACATTAACAGATTTTTATGATACATCAAGATGTATGTGTGCAACATGTCACATTAACAAGTTTTTATGATACATCAAGATTTATGTGGGCTATATGTCATATTAACAAGTTTTATGATACATCAAGATTTATGTGTGCAACATGTCACATTAACAGGTTTTTATGATACATCAAGATGTATGTGTGCTACATGTCACATAAACAAGTTTTTATGATACATCAAGATTTATGTGTGCTACATGTCACATTAACAAGTTTTATGATACATCAAGATGTATGTGTGCTACATGTCACATTAACAAGTTTTTATGATACATCAAGATGCATGTGGGGTAAGTTCACATCAAGATTTTATGTCTGTGGGCTACATGTCACATTAACAAGTTTTTATGATACATCAAGATTTTATGACTGTGGACTACATGTCACATTAACAAGTTTTATGATACATCAAGATTTATGTGGGGTAAGTTCATATCAACAAGTTTTTATGGTACATCAAGGTTTTATGTCTGTGGGCTACATGCCACAAGTTTTTATGGTACATATAAATTTTATCACCATTTTCACTTTTGAAATGTGTCGACTACCATAGCAGTGACCAGACTCCACAGGCTGCATAGAGAAACCATTAATTCAGTTTCTTTGTTCAATTCCGCCAGTGTATAAATTTTTTCCCCCATCTCTGTCCATTCCTCTTAATGCTTCAAAACACGACTGTTGCTCATGAAATGGAGGAGACAGACGGTTTACAGATGTATAAACATTTCCCACTTTGGACACAATATTGTGAGAAAATCAGCACCAAGGATAGTTCCCACAAGACCTGCTGCTAGTAGTGAGATAGAAGTGAGGGTCAAGTGACAGTACCGTGACGGTAAAGTGACAGTAAAGTGACAGTAAAGTGACAGTACCGTGACAGTAAAGTGACAGCAGTGACGGTGTATATCTAGTAAAGGGACGTTATATGACAAGCTTGCGTGATGTAGTTACCTCACTGGCCTGGCCTTCAGCAATAGTTCCACTGCAGTATTGCAAACCAAAGTCAACAGGTCAGTGTGAAGGACTGACCACACTACACTATGTCACAACTGCTGGCAGCAGTGCTCGGCTTGCAGACATGGCTGACCATGTTTTAAAACGTTTTTATTAACATCGATAATTACACAATAAATAAAACAAACTTTATTACAGTCAAATATGTGAATCAGATTCCATGTGTAGTTTATTACTTACGTTTCCCAAAATAGTTCTACCAGCATAATCTGACCTCATATATATACATACAGATATATACACAGATGTACACACACACACACACACACACACACACACACACACACACACACACACACACACACACACACAGACACACACACACAAAACACACACACACACACACACACACACACACACACACACACACACAATATATATATATATATATGTATATGCACAGAAACACACTTACATGCATTTACCCATACACATACATAGTATCAGCCACAGTTGGACACAATCATCGGGGAGATGTAACATAGAATAGAGCAATGAAAAGTGAAAACTCCACCCCAGAAATCCAGACGTCAGCATCAAATGGAAGAGATCAGAAAGAAGAAAAGGATTCTGAAGAAACAAATGAAGGCTGCTTCAGAATTCGAGAAGCAAGGGCTAGAGACACTGTGGAAAGACCTCAAAACGAAATATAGCGCCTTAGCAAAGCAGAATCAGCAAGGAAGAGAAGGAACAAAAAGAAGAAGACTCAAGATCACATCTTTAAAGACCCCTTCCAATTTGCCAGGAAGCTGTTTGAGCATCCCAAATCTGGGGCACTCACAGTGGACAAAAAAGCTCTGGAACAGCACCTCAGAAAAACATATTCCCATCCACAGAGCGAAGCACCGCTTGAAATCCAGGATCTGGTTCGGCTTGCAATGCCAGAGAAAATGTTTACTAACAAGCCACCAACACTGGATGAAGTAAAGAAAGTGATGGAGAAAGCCAGAGCCAAATCAGCATCTGGGCCTAACGGAATACCTTATCTATTGTACAAGAAAAGTCCCAGTGTCGTCGAGGGGCTCCACAAACTGATAAGATCAGCATGGAGGAACATGAAGATCAGCAACCAATGGATGACAGCTGATGGAGTGTACATTCCATAAGAACAGAAATCAACTGACATCAGCCAGTTCAGACCAATTCACTTCTGAACGTCAAGGGAAAATATTCTTCTCCGTCATGGCAGCAAGATGACCAAATACCTAATGTGAAATGAAACGAGTACATGGATTTGTCAGTCCAAAAAGCAGGCATCACAGGAGTGTCAGGCTGTGTAGAGCATACTATGATTTCGGAGGCAACCCAAAGAGCTAAAACAGGGAAGAAAAACCTCGACGTGGTGTGGCTCCATCTAGCAAATGGTATGGATCTGCCACAAAATGATCAACTGGCCCCGGAGACGTATCATGTCCCAAAGAACATCTGTGAAATGCTGAAGAAATATTTCCATGGCTTCTCAATGCGGTTCACCACAAAAGAATACACTACAGATGGGATCAATTTGGAAGTAGACATAGCTATGGGCTGTGCAATTTCTCCAGTACTGTTCGTGTTAGCAATGAAGGTAATTTGAAAGCAGCAGTGAGGACTTCAGGCCCGGCTGACCTAGGAAACGGATACCAACTGCCCCCTCTAAAAGCCTTCACGGACGACACCACAGTGTTTTCCACAAATGAAGAGACACACGGGATCCCGAATTGATTGCACAAAGTCGTCGCCTCATCTAGGATGAATTTTAAACCGAAAAAGCCACGGAGCCTCTCACTGAGGAAAAGTAAAGTAGATGCAACATAACTTTTCTGTCGCCAATCAGTCCATTCCATCAGTGACAGAGGAACCAGTGAAAAGCCTCAGATGGTGGTATGACAACTCCCTGAAAGACACACAAAGAGGTAAGGAAACCAAGCAAATGGCAGAGTAGAAGAAAGTTTGCAGATAATAGACCGTGCGGCCTTCCTGGCAAGTACACAGTGTGATGCCTGCAGTTCATGCTGATTCCACAACTCTTAGGGCCTCTGTTGATATACGATATCTGCACTAGCACAGTGGAATCAATGGAGGACAGAATCAATAAATACACAAAGAAATGGCTTGGTGTCCCCTCAGTGTCACTGACGTTAAGCTCTGTTGTCGCCAGGCAAAGCTGAAACTACCCCTAAAATCCATTGTTGAGGAGCACAAGGCAGGAAAGGTCAGGTTTCTTAGCATGCTTGAAGACTCTGGAGATCAGGTTGTGAGGTCAATACCCGCCCAAGCTGAGGACTTGTAGGAAAAGGAAATGTCCAGGAGGCGCTGGTCGCAGCGAAAGAAAACATCATGGTCAGAGAAATAATAGGGCACACACAGACCAATAGACAGGGACTGGGATCAACAAAAGTAGAATGGTGGTCAAAGGCCAACAGGAAGGCAAAAAGAGATATGGTAATACAAGAGATGAAGAAAGAAAAGGAAGCCACAAGACTTCAGAAGGCAGATCAGCAAGGCCAACAGGGCCAGTGGACGACTTGGGACAACGAACTCCAAAGACGTCTAAGCTGGAATGACTTGTGGCATAGGGCCCCTCGCAGGATCAGTTTCATCTGAGATCTGTTTATGACCTCCTGCTCTCAATGCTAATCTGGTGAAATGGGGGAAATCAGATAACCCTGCTTGCCCGCTGTGCCAGGACAAACAGACAGTGGAACATGTCCTGAGCTCATGCAAGGTAGCTCTAACCCAAGGAAGGTACACATGGAGGCACAATCAAGTACTTCTAGAGATCGCTCAAGCGATCAGCACTGCGACCAGCACTACCAGAAGAAAAACCATGCCACCAGAAGCTCCAACAACCTTCTACACGACAGGAGGCAGCAAACTGTGGCCCGAAAAAGATGTGACACCCACAGCATGGAAGCGGGGTCTGCTGGGTGAAGCAGACGACTGGGAGTGCACAGCAGATCTCCTACAATGGAAGAAACACCCAGAAATCATTAGCAAGAGTGGCATGAGATAGGATAGAGTTCTCCATTCCCATTCATCCAAACAAGTGATTCTGATCGAGCTCACTGTACCATACGGAAGTAGAATGGAGGAAGCCCATATCTACAAGGCTGAAACTTATGCCAGTCTAGCCAGCAACCTGAGGACATCTGGCTTTCAAGCCGAAGTCCTTGCCATAGAGGTTGGAGCAAAGGGGTTGACAGGCACATCACCTATAATCTCATAAAGCAGTTCTCGATTTCAGGGAGAGAGAGGACCAGAGCCCTGAAGGCAATGGCAGAAGCAGCAGAAAAATGCCCCAGCTGGGTTTGGACCAGGAGGAACAAAAGTGAACTTTATAAGGGTTAAAATTCCGCCATATGTTGCTGGTGACCGATAGCCAAGTGGTTAAGACATTCGTCACAAGGGTGGCTTTGCTTTGAGAAACTGACCACCTGGGATGCGCAGATTCGATTCCAGGAGAAAGGCAAATTTCTATGAAAAATGGTGACAGCAGAGAGGCATCCAGGAGTCATGACCTGGATGTGGCCCGGCCCTCTTATAGTGTCAAGAGTTCAGGGCCGAAACATTTGCTTGACGAGGGTTTCTCCTCTGAGGACCTTGTGCCGTCCGACTGTCCCCAGAATTTCTTACCACTAGTGAAATGAAATAAAACAAAACTTCATTCTCCAACTGTACAGAAATCAGCACGAACCAATTTTGATGTCTCCTGTTTCTAATCTAATTGTATGAAAACAACAGATAATAAGAATTCAATAAATTAGACCACAAACAAATGAGGTCACACATTTAGTCATGAGAGAGAGGGGATGGGAAGAGAGAGAGAGAGAGAGAGAGAGAGAGAGAGAGAGAGTGAAAGAGAAAGAGAGAGACAGAGAGAGAGAGGGGGAGAGAGAGGGGGGAGAGAAAGAGAGAGAGAGAGTGAGAAGAGAAGAGAAAGAGGAAGAGAGAGAAGAAAGAGAGAGAAGAAGAGATGAGGGGAGAGAAAGAGAGGGGGAAGAGACAAAAAAGAGGAAAAGATAAGAGAGATGGAAGAGAGAAAAAGAGAGAGAGAAGAGAGAGAAAGAGAGAGAGAGAGAAGAAGAGAGAGAGAGAAAGAGAGAGAGAAAGAAAGAGAGAGAGAAAGAGAAAGAGAGAAAGAGAGAGAGAGAAAGAGAGAAAGAGAGAGAGAGAGAGAGAGGGAGAGAGAGAGGGAGAGAGAGAGAGAGGTGGTAAGGAAGGTCAGTATGAAACATACAGGTAGGAATGTCATCAGCACCATCACCATTAATATCGCCATGGTCACGGTTTGTGTGACCAGTCTCTCCTTTCACCCGTGGGGTTGGCATACGTCAGCATGGACAGTGTGGTGTGCCTCTCCCCTCTGACGTCTGTCCACCTACTGGTCAATGGGATGGTCAGGTAAGGCCAGCCACACCCCTACCTCAAACAACATTACGTAATATAACATAGTATAATACAACGCTTTGCTGTACTAAACACTACAATTCAATACAACGCAATGTATAAACAATACATCAAAATCCTGTTCTACACAGTAAATGTGACTCACTACAGCAGATTTCACTAAAATCAACAGAACGAAGTTGACCACTACCATAGAAAGTCAGCGTACACATGCTAATTAGGAATTCCCTTACAGACCACGATGACGGCACTTAAAGAGACACTCACATCTTCCTCACATTTCTCTCAAATACACATTCGTCATCATCATCAGGTGCCCTGCCGCATGGCGTTGGCGACCATGGACTTCCAACCATCTCTATCTCTCGTTGCCCCTACCATCTCCCCCACCCTCCTCATCCCCAGCCACTCTCCAAGTCCGTCCAGCATTCTCTCCCTGGGTCTACCTGGTGCTCTCTTTCCCTCCAGTTTTCCCGTTGTGACCAAGTGCTCCAAATCCCCCTTCCTCATAAAATGGCCTATAAATGTTGCCCTGTCTTTTCCTAATCTTCCTTATGAGTGATCTACTTGTGTCTGCCTCCATCAAGACTGTCTCCTTTGTTTTCTTTGCTGTCCATGGAACTCTCAACATTCTTCTGACAAACCACATTAACGACCTAAAAATCAGCAAATACCTTAAACTACCCACAGTGAAAATAATCATTATAGGGAAACACTACAGTACGTGCTATGATGCAGCAGTATATATTTCCATTTGTTCTGGATAATCATGTGGCTTCTGTTCTGTGTTATCTTTGGAATCTTAAGTTTCAATTGTCTGGATCCGACAAGGTGACACTGGTCATGTTGTACTTGCGAGATATACAGTTATGACTTTGCTTACAGTTACACAATTTCTTTAAACACAACGACACAAAGAACACTTGACTTGATTTATCACCCATACGGAAAAGGTCAAACTAACAGGAAGAAAAATGAAGGTGAACAATGTTTACCACTATTGTCCATCAGCTTCCAACAGAGGTATAGTGTTGTAACAAGACGTAACATACGTTATTGGAAGCAGAGTTTAAAACGTCACGTGGTGAGTATTGTGCTATTGTTCCAGACATTTGAGTTCCCTTCAGAGATTGCTGTATCAAAGCGTCCCATTTTATTGAACACACACACACACACACACACACACACACACACACACACACACACACACACACACACCACACACACACACACACACACGACACACACACACACACACGCACACACACTCATACACTTACACACACTCATACACTCATACACACACATACACATACACACACTCTACATATATATATACATATATGTATAATACTTTCGAATCCAGCGTCAAATTTCCAGAAAAGACGAATATCATCAAAATCATGGGAACATTAAGAGTGGGAAAGGATGGCTGTTACGTGTTCAGATGAGAAGAACGAACCATCTTCAAACTTCACTCTGAACACAGCAAACAACACCAGACTTACTGTGAACACAGCAAACATCACGAGACTTACTGTGAACACAGCAAACATCACGAGACTTACTGTGAACACAGCAAACAACACGAGACTTACTGTGAACACAGCAAACATCACGAGACTTAATGTGAACACAGCAAACATCACGAGACTTCACTCTGAACACAGCAAACATCACGAGACTTACTGTGAACACAGCAAACATCACGAGACTTACTGTGAACACAGCAAACATCACGAGATTTACTGTAAACACAGCAAACATCACGAGACTTTGCTATGAACACAGCAAACATCACGAGACTTTGCTATGAACACAGCAAACAACACGAGACTTCGCTGTGAACACAGCAAACAACACGAGACTTTGCTATGAACACAGCAAACAACACGAGACTTCGCTGTGAACACAGCAAACATCACGAGACTTTGCTCTGAACACAGCAAACATCACGAGACTTAATGTGAACACAGCAAACATCACGAGACTTCACTCTGAACACAGCAAACATCACGAGACTTACTGTGAACACAGCAACCATCACGAGACTTTGCTATGAACACAGCAAACAACACGAGACTTTGCTCTGAACACAGCAAACATCACGAGACTTAATGTGAACACAGCAAACATCACGAGACTTCACTCTGAGCACAGCAAACATCACGAGACTTACTGTGAACACAGCAAACATCACGAGACTTACTGTGAACACAGCAAACATCACGAGACTTACTGTAAACACAGCAAACATCACGAGACTTTGCTATGAACACAGCAAACAACACGAGACTTTGCTATGAACACAGCAAACAACACGAGACTTTGCTCTGAACACAGCAAACATCACGAGACTTCGCTGTGAACACAGCAAACATCACGAGACTTTGCTCTGAACACAGCAAACATCACGAGACTTCGCTGTGAACACAACCTTAATTTGTCCACCAATTTAAACACACGTGAGAAAACAGCATTTCCAGTGACAGTCTCTTTAACACAAACCGATATTGATTTTATTACGGGCGCTGTACAAACGATCAGACGACTGTTGCCAACCTAGTTTTCACTAAAAAGTCACACCTGCAGTCTGACCGGCAAACCTTGACTTGACGTCATTAAATGACGTCGTCTGAGTCAAACCGTTAGGACTAACGTCAGTCCTTTATTACCTGTGGTCCGTCCCCTTCTTCACAGTGCAAACACATAATGATGGATATTTAAACAGTAATTCTGACTTCATTAACAATTCATTCCAGGGTCTGGCGCTCCTGTCCGCCCCCATTCTGGGATTTTCCCCTTAGTCAGGAAGGTTCATTCCCTGAACAAAGAGAAAAGTAGGCCTGTATATAGTCAGGAAGGTTCATTCCCTGAACAAAGAGAAAAGTAGGCCTGTATATAGTCAGGAAGGTTCATTCCCTGAACAAAGAGAAAAGTAGGCCTGTATATAGTCAGGAAGGTTCATTCCCTGAACAAAGAGAAAAGTAGGCGTATATATAGTCAGGAAGATTCATTCCCTGAACAAAGAGAAAAGTAGGCCTGTATATAGTCAGGAAGATTCATTCCCTGAGCAAAGAGAAAAGTAGGCTTATATATAGTCAGGAAGATTCATTCCCTGAACAAAGAGAAAAGTAGGCCTGTATATAGTCAGGAAGATTCATTCCCTGAGCAAAGAGAAAAGTAGGCTTAATATAGTCAGGAAGGTTCATTCCCTGAACAAAGAGAAAAGTAGGCCTGTATATAGTCAGGAAGGTTCGTTCCCTGAACAAAGAGAAAAGTAGGCCTATATATAGTCAGGAAGGTTCATTCCCTGAACAAAGAGAAAAGTAGGCCTGTATATAGTCAGGAAGGCTCATTCCCTGAACAAAGAGAAAAGTAGGCCTGTATATAGTCAGGAAGGTTCATTCCCTGAACAAAGAGAAAAGTAGGCGTATATATAGTCAGGAAGGTTCATTCCCTGAACAAAGAGAAAAGTAGGCCTGTATATAGTCAGGAAGGTTCGTTCCCTGAACAAGGAGAAAAGTAGGCCTGTATATAGTCAGGAAGGTTCATTCCCTGAACAAAGAGAAAAGTAGGCCTGTATATAGTCAGGAAGGTTCATTCCCTGAACAAAGAGAAAAGTAGGCCTGTATATAGTCAGGAAGGTTCATTCCCTGAACAAAGAGAAAAGTAGGCGTATATATAGTCAGGAAGGTTCATTCCCTGAACAAAGAGAAAAGTAGGCGTATATATAGTCAGGAAGGTTCATTCCCTGAACAAAGAGAAAAGTAGGCCTGTATATAGTCAGGAAGGTTCATTCCCTGAACAAAAGAAAAGTAGGCCTATATATATAGTCAGGAAGGTTCATTCCCTGAACAAAGAGAAAAGTAGGCCTGTATATAGTCAGGAAGGTTCGTTCCCTGAACAAAGAGAAAAGTAGACCTGTATATAGTCAGGAAGGTCCATTCCATGAACAAAGAGAAAAGTAGGCCTGTATATAGTCAGGAAGGTAACAAAGAGAAAAGTAGGCCTATATATAGTCAGGAAGGTAACAAAGAGAAAAGTAGGCCTGTATATAGTCAGGAAGGTTCATTCCCTGAACAAAGAGAAAAGTAGGCCTATATACTTAAAATTATGACTGGGTATGGCCCGTGTTGAAAGGACTTGTGTGTAGTACAGTCATCATCATCATCATACAAAAACCACAGGACACCGAGCTTTCCGTTGCCAGGCCCCACTTGTCTGGAACGATCTGCCTTTTTCTCTCTGCTGTTCATCATCTCTCTCTTCTTTCAAGGCGGTTCTCAAAACTCATCTTTTTGATAAATACTACCAGTAATGAAACATGATTTTTGATCTTTCTGATTCAGTAATGTACATATTAGTACTTGCTTGTAACAGATGTGCTAGTGTGTGTGTTGGGGGGGGGGACTAGGAGTGGGAGTTAGTATAATTGACCACTAGGCATAGGACTGATTGGGAAAAATGAACTAATATAAAGCGGAGTGAGTCTTTACCTATGTGTAGGAAAATAGAAAATAGTGCTATATAAAAGTGATTTATCATTCATCATCATCATCATCATCATCATCATCATCATCATCATCATCATCATCATCATCATCATCATCATCAAGTGTTCTGCAGCATGGCGTTGGCGATCATGGCCCTCTATATGTTTCTATCCCTTGTCATTGCAAGCACATCTTCCACCCTCTGTGTCCTCAACCACCCTACAAGTCCGTCCAATATTTTCTCCCTGGATCTACCTGGTGTTCTCTTTCCCTCCAGCTTTCCTGTTGTTACCAGGTGCTCTAATTCAGCATTCCTCATAAACTCTCCTATAAATGTTGCTTTCTTTTCCTAATCTTCTTTATCAATGATCTTTTTGTGTCTGCATCCATCAATATTATCTCGTTTGTTTTCTTTGCTGTCCATGAAACTCAACATTCTTTTTAGAAACCACATTTCAGCTGCCTCAATCTTGTTCTGGCTTTGCTTGTTGACTGTCCACACCTCACAACCGTATAACATTATCGGTTCTATATAACATTCAAGAACTCTCTTCCTGATGCTAATTGATAGGCATTTGTTGGTAAGAATGCTTTTCATCTTCTTGGGACTAAATGACTTGTTTATGAAATAATTGTAATAAATTTCAGTTTTATACAAGAACAAGAAAACAATGTTAATAATCGTCGATGATATCAATAGTTTTATTTTCACTGGCCATAACAGCTGAATGACAATCTGCTTTAAATAAACTCTTCTCTGATCATCATCATTATCATCATCAGGTGCCCTGCCGCATGGCGTTGGCGACCATGGACTTCCAACCATCTCCATCTCTCGTTGCCCCTAGCATCTCCCCCACCCTCCTCATCCCCAGCCACTCTGCAAGTCCGTCCAGCATTCTCTCCCTGGGTCTACCTGGTGCTCTCTTTTCTTCTCTGATACCGCAGGTGAAGACAAAGTTTAGAACGAAAAAAAGAAACACACACACAGACACATGCGTGCGCGCTCGCTCGAGCACACGAGCGCGCGCACACACACACACACACACACACACACACACACACACACATCACAACACACACACACACACTCACACTCACGCACACACACACACACACACAACACACACACACACACGACACACACCACACACAGCACACGCACGCACACACACACCACGCACACACACACACACACAAACACACACACACACGCACAACACATACATACACATACACACATAAATATGGATGAAATAGCTGAGACACCATCAACAACGCCTATCCCTACATGGGAAATGCTAAAAGCCTCTTTTGATATTGATTATACAGACGCCAAGAAACATGAAAACGTCAACATTTCGATATCCACAGCAAAACACATCGATGAAAAATACCGTACCCACCTTCATATTTTTACACATGGATCAGTCTTAGAAAATAAATGTGCTGGAGCAGCATTTTATGTTCCAAAATTTAAGATAAAAAAGTCATTTTTCGTTGGGGCAAACTTATCGATCTTTACAGCGGAATTAGTCGCTATTAATCAAGCATTGCATTATCTAGTAAACCTTAAACCCATGTCTTTCAAAGTAGTTCTCTTTGTTGACTCAAAATCTGTATTATATGCCTTACGGTCTTTTAATGCCGACACAAAACCTGATTTAATTACTGAGGCAAATCATCTTATACATCGTTTAAGGGTCAAAGGTACAGATATCAGTTTATGCTGGGTGCCTTCTCATGTTGGTCTTCACGGCAACGAAGTAGTTGACAGAGCAGCTAAGCAAGGCGCCCAGAATGCTGATAATGCTACAGAATTACATGTTCATACCTCCGTAAAAGAAGCTTACAACATGCTCGAATCAGCCTCATGGACTCGATTTCATGAACATTCAGATGAACAGTTAGTGTCACAACAAATGATAAAACTTACCGTTCAAAATGTATGTAAAAAATTGCAGTATTCTTCCATGTATCATTTGAGATCGATTGTTGCTGTTTGTTTTCGTATTCAGCTAAACGCATTGAAAACAAAATATTGTAAAAATGTCAAGTGTATTTGCGGCGAACAGTTCACACTGTTTCACTGTTTATTCTACTGCAAAATGCTACGTTCTTTTTTACCGAAAATGTTTACTCAAGAAAAGTATTCTGAAAATCATTTCCAAAAACTTACATCAGATCAAACTTTGTTAGTTAGAATTTCAGAATCATTAGTTCACAGTCCTGTTAATGCATTACTTTAACTTTATTCGGTTTGTATTTTAGTGTTACAATTTCCCTTCACGTTGTTGAAGTTAATTGTTAGTGTTAAGTTCTCGTTCCATTTTACTGTTCCCCCACCTGCTAATGTCTTTTTCCTCTGTCTTCCCTCTGCCCAAATCCAACCCGTCCAACTATCGTTCTACATTTTATTTTGTTCACTTTTTTTTTTATTTCCCCTCCCCCCCCTCCCCCGTCTAATATCACTTATAGTGAAAAGACGTTAAATCAAAGAACGAACGAACATACACACACGCACACGCACACACACACACACACGCACGCACACACACATACAAACACATACACACATACACACACACACGCACGTACACACACACACAAACACACACGCACGGACACACACACACACATACACACACACGCACGTACACACACGCGCACACACACACGCACGCACACACACATACAAACACACACATACACACACGCACGCACACATACATACACACACACGCACACGCACACACACACTCACACGCACGCACACACATACATACACAAACACACACACACAAACATACACACATACACACGCACATACACACACACACACATACACACACATACACGCACACACATACACACATACACACACATACACACACACACACACACATACACGCACACACACACACACACACACACACACATACATACACACATGTCAATCGTGTTAAGTACCAGTTCCTCATCTGTAACAGCTGGGCCTGGCCACCAGGTCAATGAAGTGATTACAAAACATGGAATAGGATTTCTATTACAACCTCAACTCCTTGTGGAGCTAATTACCCCAGAACTACAACCTGTATACAGGGGAGTGAACTCAGCCCACGTTTGGTCACGTAGGACAAGGGAGACAATCCCGGGCAAACAGCTGACAGGGATTGTGGCCAGCATCATGTTGCAGCTGAACAGTGTAGGAAAGGACGTCAGCAGCACACAGTGAACGTTTGGTTCTGTTCACTATGGACACCACAAGGACACGAACATGTGGCGACTATACGTACTGAAACAGTTTTGTGAAGTCAAACACAACAAGAACATTAATGAAGAAGATTAGGAAAAGACAAACAACATTTACAGGATATTTTACGAGACAAGAGAAATGCAGGAAAAGACAAACAACATTTACAGGATATTTTACGAGACAAGAGAAATGCAGGAAAAGACAAACAACATTTACAGGATATTTTACGAGACAAGAGAAATGCAGGAAAAGACAAACAACATTTACAGGATATTTTACGAGACAAGAGAAATTGCAGAGCACCAAGCACAACAGGAAAGCTTTGAGAGCAAAAAAGCAGGAGAAGAGCAAAAAAATATCAGGACATTTTGCAGATGGGAAATTGGAGACCAAAGGTTAAGGAATTTTACAGAACAAAAAATGTAACCAAGCCAACGCCATCACAACACGGATGATAGGATGAGAAAATGAGAGAAAGGTAGGGGAATATGTGATGAGATATGGCATGATGTGGATGAGACAATGGTGTAGGAAATGGGTTTATATGATGTCAAAAAAATGAATTGTGATGGAGGTGCATGATGAAGCATGGTGATAAATGATTGATGATGATGATAATGTGGTGATGATGGTGATGATAATGATGATGATGATGAATGATAATGATGATGATGTGATGGTGATGATGATGAATGGTGATGATGATGAATGATGGTGATGATGATGATGTGATGATGATGATGGTGATGAGATGATGATGATGATGGTGATGATGATGATGATGGTGATGATGATGATGATGATGAATGATGATGATGATGATGGATGATATGATGATGATGATGATGATGATGGTGATGATGATGATGATGATGATGGTGATGATGATGATTGATAATGATGATGATGATGATGGTGATGATGATAATGATGATGATAATGATGATGCATACTGAATCCACGAAACAAGACTGCAATCAGGAAACAGGAAAATGAAACAAAGAACCAGTATTTTAAACAACAAAGCAATACAGAAAATAAAATCTGAATCAAAGTGACCGCCAACATTCCAGCAAATAGGAATCAGAAAAACACACAAACAGAATCACAACATCTATGTAATATAACACAACAAAACAGCACAAATTTTCAGCCAACTGGCCTTTGTCAGGTGTATAGAAAAGTCGACAAAGAATAACAA
>JAPXFY010000020.1:73872598-73915098 GCA_030674185.1 Monoplex corrugatus
TTGCAATTCACTCCTGTCTGGTCTTCCTGCCTCCACCATTCACATCCTACAGCGCATTACAATGCTGCACGCCTTGTACTCAAAAAGAAAAAAGCTGACCACATATCTCCTCTCCTGGCACAACTTCACTGGCTCCCTGTATCAAAGCGCATACAGTACAAACTAGACACCATGTGCTACAAAAGCCTCAATAACGCAGCCCCCCATTACCTGTCAAGCCTACTTGAGATCTATGTTCCCTCACGTACCCTCCGCTCTGCCTCTGATCCTCTGACTTTTCGCTTTCCACGCACCAAGCTCAATACCTATGGTCCACGAGCCTTCTCTGTTTCTGGTCCACTTTCCTGGAACAAACTTCCTCTCTCTGTCCGTCAGCAACCTACTTTTGTCTCCTTCAAGTCCGCTCTCAAAACTCACCTTTTCTCCTCTGCATAAAATCCTGACCTCACTCATCCCCCTCTGTAGCCTGTCTCCACTCGGAGGGGAATCACATTGTAATATATATTTGTATATAATATGCTCTCTATAATTTTCCATTGCTTTTATTCTTTTTCCCCATTTATAGCCATGTGTAAGTGTGTGTGTGCGCGCGTGCGTAAGTGTATGTTCAGCGCTTAGATTTGATTTTTATCGAGATTTTGCGCTATATAAATATTGTAATTATTATTTATTATTATTATTATTATTATTATTATTATTATATCTACCAGATCCCTTCTGATGACAGTTGTCATGGAGACAGGCCATACCTACCAGATCCCTTCTGATGACAGTTGTCATGGAGACAGGCCATACCTACCACATCCCCTTCTGACGTCAGTTGTCATGGAGACAGACCATACCTACCACATCCCCTTCTGACGACAGTTGTCATGGAGACAGACCATACCTACCACATCCCTTCTGATGACAGTTGTCATGGAGACAGACCATACCTACCACATCCCCTTCTGATGACAGTTGTCATGGAGACAGGCCATACCTACCAGATCCCTTCTGATGACAGTTGTCATGGAGACAGACCATACCTACCACATCCCCTTCTGACGTCAGTTGTCATGGAGACAGACCATACCTACCAGATCCCCTTCTGACGACAGTTGTCATGGAGACAGACCATACCTACCAGATCCCTTCTGATGACAGTTGTCATGGAGACAGACCATACCTACCACATCCCCTTCTGACGACAGTTGTCATGGAGACAGACCATACCTACCAGATCCCTTCTGATGACAGTTGTCATGGAGACAGACCATATCTACCACATCCCCTTCTGACGACAGTTGTCATGGAGACAGACCATACCTACCAGATCCCCTTCTGATGACAGTTGTCATGGAGACAGACCATACCTACCAGATCCCTTCTGACTACAGTTGTCATGGAGACAGACCATACCTACCAATCTCCTTCTGATGACAGTTGTCATGGAGACAGACCATACCTACCAGATCCCCTTCTGACCATCAGTTGTCATGGAGACAGACCATACCTACCAGATCCCTTCTGAGACATTTGTCATGGAGACAGACCATAACTACCAGATCCCTTCTGATGACAGTTGTCATGGAGACAGACCATACCTACCACATCCCCTTCTGACGTCAGTTGTCATGGAGACAGACCATAACTACCAGATCCCTTCTGATGACAGTTGTCATGGAGACAGACCATACCTACCAGATCCCCTTCTGATGACAGTTGTCATAGAGACAGACCATACCTACCAGATCCCCTTCTGACGTCAGTTGTCATGGAGACAGCCATACCTACCAGATCCCCTTCTGACTCAGTTGTCATGGAGACAGACCATACCTACCAGATCCCTTCTGACCACAGTTGTCATGGAGACAGACGAGGTAAGAGGCATTCCAGTGAAGATAATCATCACGGCCCTCCAGTGACGTTTCCCAAGTTGACAAGTAACACCGCAGGGTGAAGGCGGGACCCACAACACCAATGCTCGCTACTCTCCACACAGTCACCTCCCAAGCTCCCGACGCCACTCGATAGTCATTTCATCAAGAAAGGGAGGTGAGGGGGGGTGTCCACGTGTTGAATGACCCATTCCGACCCAGTCATCAGTCACCTTGTTCACAAACCGAATGGCAAGATGGGGAGATGACAAACCCCGGGACATAGCCACACAACTCGCACAACCAGGTCCAGCCCAGCATCCGGACCAAGAGAGAATGGAAGACCCATCTGTCGCCCCACTCTGGTCTTCATGTCTCTTTAATGCAGCCCGCCCTGCCACCATTCGCTTAGCCACCGGCTCCTACCACTCTGCTTCAGTCTCCAGCGACATTCCCCATGAAGTGTAAACAGCACAGACCCCAACTTGTATTCATCTCCAGCACAAAAGCAGTGGAGGAAACCAACACTGAGGTGTCAACGAGATCATGGCCTGAAGGTGCATTCTGTGACATCTTTCACAATGCTACAGCTATCAATACTTTTATGATAATGGGGATGGTGACCATGATGCTGTGGAGTTCATATAGAGTTAAGGTCGTGTTACAGGGCTGTACTCTACATTTACTTTTTGTGGTGTGTTGTAAGGTGGTCAGGTTGTGTGACAGGGCTGTACTCTACACTTACTTTTTTGTGGGCGTTGTTGTAAGGTGGTCAGGTTGTGTGACAGGGCTGTACTCTACACTTACTTTTTGTGGCGTGTTGTAAGGTGGTCATGTTGTGTGACAGGGCTGTACTCTACACTTACTTTTTGTGGCGTGTTGTAAGGTGGTCATGTTGTGTGACAGGGCTGTACTCTACACTTACTAAGGTGGTCTGCGTATGTCTAGTGCGTGGTGTGCCTTGCTTAGAATTGTCAAGAGTTGGCCATATTAAGACTGTATATATTATAATATATCCTGGCGTCAACCAGGCCCGAGTGGTTCAAGCAACATCGGAGTTCATCAGGAAATTTAAACAACAGTCTCGATGTCACATCCATATAGTACATGTAGATAAGATTCCACTGTGTGGTGTCAGTCTTCCCAAGGAACCCATAGCCACACACCCGGTTCTGGGCGGTAGCAGGTCATCGCTGAAAAATTCCCACAACTTTTTTTGACCGATGGGTATTCAAACCCACGTTCTCTCCTGTAACATTCCATTGCCAAACCACATGGCCACAGCCATTGGTGTCTATTCATCTCTTATTTTTGTTTGCAGTTTATTTCTTTGCTTCTTTGGTTGAATAAAATGACCCGGTTACCGTATGTCTAGATACCCATAATTCACTGCGACCTCATTCATAACAAATAAGACAGTTGACTGAAATCGAAAACGTTTATATGGATTTTAGTGAAGAAAAGAATGTCAGCTTGTTAGCGTGTTGTGTTTATTTGCTTCCTTCATGATACATGACTTGATCCTCCTTGTGGGCACGTGACGGCTGTCAGTATCAATAATTATCTGCCCTTGTGGGCATGTGACGGCTGTCAGTATCAATAATTATCTGCCCTTGTGGGCAGTGACGGCTGTCAGTATCAAAATTATCTGCCCTTGTGGGCATGTGACGGCTGTCAGTACAATATTTATCTGCCCTTGTGGGCACGTGACGGCTGTCAGTATCAATAATTATCTGCCCTTGTGGGCAGTGTGACGGCTGGGCAGTATCAATAATTATCTGCCCTTGTGTGGCATGTGACGGCTGTCAGTATCAAATTATCTGCCCTTGTGGGCATGTGACAGCTGTCAGTATCAACAGTTATCTGCCCTTGTGGGCATGTGACAGCTGTCAGCATCAACAATTATCTGCCCTTGTGGGTGTGCTGATGGCTCTGTCAGTATCAACAGTTATCTGCCCTTGTGGGTGTGCTGATGGCTGTGACAGTATCAAGTTATCTGCCCTTGTGGGTGTACTGATGGCTCTGTCAGTATCAACAGTTATCTGCCCTTGTGGTCGTGCTGATGGCTGTCAGTATCAACTGTTATCTGCCCTTGTGGGTGTGCTGATGGCTGTCAGTATCAACAGTTATCTGCCCTTGTGGGTGTGCTGATGGCTCTCAGTATCAACAGTTATCTGCCCTTGTGGGTGTGCTGATGGTGTGTCAGTATCAACAGTTATCTGCCCTTGTGGGTGTGCTGATGGCTCTGTCAGTATCAACAGTTATCTGCCCTTGTGGGTGTGCTGATGGCTGTGTCAGTATCAAGTTATCTGCCCTTGTGGGTGTGCTGATGGCTGTCAGTATCAACAGTTATCTGCCCTTGTGGGTGTGCTGATGGCTGTGTCAGTATCAACAGTTATCTGCCCTTGTGGGTGTGCTGATGGCTGTCAGTATCAACAGTTATCTGCCCTGTGTGGGTGAACTGATGGCTCTGTCAGTATCAACAGTTATCTGCCCTTGTGGGTGTGCTGATGGCTGTCAGTATCAACAGTTATCTGCCCTTGTGGTGTGTGGACGGCTGTGTCAGTATCAAGTTATCTGCCTTGTGGGCGTGCTGACGGCTGTGTCAGTATCAATAGTTATCTGCCCTTGTGGGCATGTGACAGCTGTCAGTATCAAGTTATCTGCCCTTGTGGGCATGTGACAGCTGTCAGTATCAACAGTTATCTGCCCTTGTGGGTGTGCTGATGGCTGTGTCAGTATCAACAGTTATCTGCCCTTGTGGGTGTGCTGATGGCTGTGTCAGTATCAATAGTTATCTGCCCTTGTGGGTGTGCTGATGGCTGTGTCAGTATCAACAGTTATCTGCCCTTGTGGGTGTGCTGATGGCTGTGTCAGTATCAACAGTTATCTGCCCTTGTGGGTGTGCTGATGGCTGTGTCAGTATCAACAGTTATCTGCCCTTGTGGGTGTGCTGATGGCTGTCAGTATCAACAGTTATCTGCCCTTGTGGGTGTGCTGATGGCTGTGTCAGTATCAATAGTTATCTGCCCTTGTGGGTGTGCTGATGTCTGTGTCAGTATCAACAGTTATCTGCCCTTGTGGGTGTGCTGATGGCTGTGTCAGTATCAACAGTTATCTGCCCTTGTGGGTGTGCTGATGGCTGTCAGTATCAACAGTTATCTGCCCTTGTGGGTGTGCTGATGGCTGTGTCAGTATCAACAGTTATCTGCCCTTGTGGGTGTGCTGATGGCTGTCAGTATCAACAGTTATCTGCCCTTGTGGGTGTGCTGATGGCTGTGTCAGTATCAACAGTTATCTGCCCTTGTGGGTGTGCTGATGTCTGTGTCAGTATCAATAGTTATCTGCCCTTGTGGGTGTGCTGATGTCTGTGTCAGTATCAACAGTTATCTGCCCTTGTGGGTGTGCTGATGGCTGTGTCAGTATCAACAGTTATCTGCCCTTGTGGGTGTGCTGATGGCTGTCAGTATCAACAGTTATCTGCCCTTGTGGGTGTGCTGATGGCTGTGTCAGTATCAACAGTTATCTGCCCTTGTGGGTGTGCTGATGGCTGTCAGTATCAACAGTTATCTGCCCTTGTGGGTGTGCTGATGGCTGTGTCAGTATCAACAGTTATCTGCCCTTGTGGGTGTGCAGATGGCTGTGTCAGTATCAACAGTTATCTGCCCTTGTGGGTGTGCTGATGGCTGTCAGTATCAACAGTTATCTGCCCTTGTGGACACTAGTCTGGGGAGTAGCGTCATTCAAGAATGATCATCATCATCATTATCATTATCATTATTATTATTGCTAGTTTTGTTATCATTATTATTGTTATTATTATTGTTGTTATTGTTATTACATTATGATTACGTCTTTGAATATTTTCTTTTTAATACTTCAACAGAGGAAATTTCTAATTTTGGAAATAACCGGATTATCATATAAAAAAGATGCCAGCCGCTTATTCTATGTTTGTCATTGTAAAATTTGTATAAAATTCATCCTGTCTATTTTCTACGCCCAGCGCTCATTTTACCTGTGGACACACACTCATGCACGTGCTGTACGGTAATTGTCGTCCGCTGACTGAGTGTTCATATCGTTGTGTAGAAAATGGGAAGAACTCAAAAACTGTCCAGCACATTGTAAACTGTAAACTGTGCGAACCATGATCAAACAAAACCCAACACTCGGCAAACAGCCATGTCCCGTTCCACCATTACTGCGCAGTTTGTTCAGATATGACTATTTTTGTCGTATTTGTCGTCTGCTCCACCCCCCATCCCCACCCCACCCCACGCCACCCACCTTCATCTTTTTCTGTTTTTTGTTTTGTTTCGCCGATTGTTCCACATAAGTACTTTGGCCACTCCTGTGTGGGTTTGGATCATTGCACACAACTGACAGGAGAGTCACTCCCACATAGCACAGAGAGTTATGGGTCCTGATGTGACAGATTAGTGGGGGTGGGGGGTGGGGTAGGAGATGGAGGGTGCTTTTCTTGACAGTTTCACTCCCTGTGTGTAGCATGTGGCAATAGGATGTGTGGATTTAAAGCAAGAGTTAGACCAAGGAAGACCTGAATCAATGACTTTGGAAAAAAACAAAAAACAAACAAACAAACAAACAAACAAACAAACAAACAAAAAAACAGCTTGATGTCACACGGGAGTTCTTCTCCTCAGGACGTCCAACTGTTTTTGATCATCAACAGAAAGCTGTGGTTCAAGCGAATAAGTAAAAGAGTTGATACTGATCTGCACTCTTACGTTCCACATTGTCTTTGAGAGTACATTAAAGACCTTTTTGAGGATGACAGAAACAAAGAACACATTATAAGAAAGAACTTTGATGGACCACCCATAATGAAGATGAAGTAGTACATTAAAGACCTTTGAGGATGACAAACGAGAACACATTATAGAAAGAACTTGAAGACCACCCAATGAAAGATAAGTAGAGCAGCACTGAAAAAGATGAAACCAGGAAAAGCCCCAGGACCAGACAACATTACTACAGAGATGATTGAAGCCCTGGAGGAATTTGGCATAGAAAAAATAACAGTCCTCTTAAATGAAATTTATGACACTGGAAAAATCCCCAAAGATATGTCAAAATCAATTTTCATTGCACTTCCAAAGAAGACAGGGGCTATAGAATGCGAACCCCATCGCACAATCAGTTTGATGAGTCATGTAACAAAAATCCTGTTAAGAATAATCATGATGAGGACAAGGAATAGAATCAAAAGAGAAATAGCTGAAGAACAGTGTGGATTTGTGGATGGGAAAGGAACTATTAATGCCATATACATCCTAAGAACTATCATAGAGAGGTCAAATGAGATGAATAAGGATGTGTATTTATGCTTTGTTGACTACACCAAGACTTTCGATCGGGTAAGACATGATGAATTGATCAACCAACTGGAGAGATTCAATGTTGATGGAAAAGATCTACGAATAATCAGAAATATGTACTGGGAACAAACAGCTGCAATGAGAATAGAAAACAATGTGAGCTCTTTCCAAAACATCAAAAGAGGAGTCAGACAGGGTTGTGTTTTGTCACCAGATCTGTTTTCATTTTACAGCGAAAAACATCATGAGAAACCTAGAAGAAGACCCTGGATTAAAGGTTGGAGGGAAAATGATAAACAACATTCGGTACGCAGATGACACCGTGCTAATTGCAGAAAATGAAAGGGACCTACAAAACCTTGTGAATATACTAGAAACAGAAAGCAAAGGTAAGGGGTTGGAACTAAACAGCAGGAAGACTGAAGTCATGATGATCAGTAAAAAACATGAAATCCCCTCCTGCAAAATAACAGCAAATGGCACAACCTTGACACAGGTTAATAAGTTCAAATACCTGGGAACGGTCATTTCATCAGACGGCAGATGCACATCGGAAATAGCTGGCAGAATCGGCCAAGCCAAAACAGCATTCAAGAAGATGACAAGCATTCTTACCAACAAATGCCTATCAATTAACATCAGAAAGAGAGTCCTTGAATGTTATATAGAACCAATACTGTTGTACGGATGTGAGGCGTGGACAGTCAGCAAGCAAAGCCAGAGCAGGATCGAGGCAGCCGAGATGTGGTTTCTCAGAAGAATGTTGAGAGTTCCATGGACAGCAAAGAAAACAAACGAGACAGTCTTGATGGAGGCAGACACAAGTCGATCACTGATAAGGAAGATTAGGAAAAGACAAGCAACTTTTATAGGCCATTTTATGAGGAAGGGGGATTTGGAGCACCTGGTCACAACGGGAAAGCTGGAGGAAAAGAGCACCAGGTAGACCCAGGGAGAGAATGCTGGACGGACTTGCGGAGTGGCTGGGGATGAAGAGGGTGGGGGAGATGCTGGGGGCAACGAGAGATAGAGATGGTTGGAAGTCCATGGTCGCCAACGCCATGCGGCAGGGCACCTGATGATGATGATGATGATTGTCTTGCATCGTTTCTGTTTACATCGCTGGGTGGGAGCTTTTTTTATGAGATACCCACTTGTTTGCTGTATGATGTGGGAACCTGTACTGTGTTCTTGTTTGTTGTCTGATGTGGGAACCTGTACTGTGTTCTTGTTTGCTGTGTGATGTGTGAACCTGTACTTTGTTCTTGTTTGCTGTATGATGTGGGAACCTGTACTTTCTTCTTGTTTGCTGTGTGATGTGGGAACCTGTACTTTGTCCTTGTTTGTTATCTGATGTGGGAACCTGTACTTTGTCCTTGTTTGCTATCTGATGTGGGAACCTGTACTTTGTTCTTGTTTGTTATCTGATGTGGGAACGTGTACTTTGTTCTTGTTTGTTGTCTGATGTGGTAACCTGTACTTTGTTCTTGTTTGCTGTGTGATGTGTGGACCTGTACTTTGTTCTTGTTAGCTATGTGATGTGGGAACCTGTACTTTGTTCTTGTTTACTGTCTGATGTGGGAACCTGTACTGTGTTCTTGTTTACTGTCTGATGTGGGAACCTGTACTTTGTTCTTGTTTGTTATCTGATGTGGGAACGTGTACTTTGTTCTTGTTTGCTGTATGATGTGGGAACCTGTACTTTGTTCTTGTTAGCTGTGTGATGTGTGAACCTGTACTTTGTTCTTGTTTGCTGTATGATGTGGGAACCTGTACTTTGTTCTTGTTTGCTGTATTGATGTGGGAACCTGTACTTTGTTCTTGTTTGCTGTATGATGTGGGAACCTGTACTTTGTCCTTGTTTGTTATCTGATGTGGGAACCTGTACTTTGTCCCTTGTTTGTTATCTGATGTGGGAACCTGTACTTTGTCCTTGTTTGTTATCTGATGTGGGAACCTGTACTTTGTCCTTGTTTGTTATCTGATGTGGGAACTGTACTTTGTTCTTGTTTGTTATCTGATGTGGGAACGTGTACTTTGTTCTTGTTTGTTGTCTGATGTGGTAACCTGTACTTTGTTCTTGTTTGCTGTGTGATGTGGGAACCTGTACTTTGTTCTTGTTAGCTATGTGATGTGGGAACCTGTACTTTGTTCTTGTTTACTGTCTGATGTGGGAACCTGTACTGTCTTGTTCTTGTTTACTTGTCTGTATGTGGGAACCTGTACTTTGTTCTTGTTTGTGTGTTGATGTGGGAACGTGTACTTTGTTCTTGTTTGTTGTCTGATGTGGGAACCTGTACTTTGTTCTTGTTAGCTGTGTGATGTGGGAACCTGTACTTTGTTCTTGTTTACTGTCTGATGTGGTAACCTGTACTTTGTTCTTGTTTGTTGTGTGATGTGGGAACCTGTACTTTGCTCTTGTTTGCTGTATGATGTGGGAACCTGTACTTTGCTCTTGTTTGCTGTCTGATGTGGGAACCTGTACTTTGCTGTTGTTTGTTGTATGATGTGGGAACCTGTACTTTGCTGTTGTTTGTTGTATGATGTGGAAACCTGTACTTTGCTCTTGTTTGTTGTATGATGTGGGAACCTGTACTTTGCTCTTGTTTGCTGTCTGATGTGGGAACCTGTACTTTGCTCTTGTTTGTTGTGTGATGTGGGAACCTGTACTTTGCTCTTGTTTGCTGTCTGATGTGGGAACCTGTACTTTGTTCTTGTTTGCACAATTGGAAGTGTTGAGCTGTGTAGTGGTCCTTGTTCCATAGTGGGGTGTGAGCAAACTGTGACAGTGACTTGACACTTGTTATCAGATACTACAACCGAGAAAACCCATCTCTTTGCATAGAAAGATTATGAAGTATTAGTTACAAAACTTCTGATTTCATGGTTTATGGTGAAACAGGAAGCTATCAATTACTCATTGACAGCATCATCAGTTCCATTAGACACTGCTTTTTGTGTCGTGCCCGTAATAAGATTTTGTAAACAAACGTTTACAATGTTGAACAATGGTATACATCCTAGTGGTTCTGACAATGCCAGTCACTGAGAATCAAGTGCTACAGACTGTCTTCATAGCTGAAGGCGTCACGAGGCTTTGACTGATGGAACAGTCACAAATGGAAGAGTATTTTCCGATCTGTTAAAATGATAGAAAGGTTGGGGTAGAATGGGGGACAACAACATTAAATAGTGATGATGTTGTAGCGTATCGTCTGCTCATGACTGTTCATGAGGTGAAACATGATCTCAATCATGTATATAACGTGTAAAAAGTCAGAGATACACTAATCATAATCACCACTAATCATAATCACCACTAGTCATAATCACCATTAATCATAATGACCATTGGGTATAAATGACTTGAATGCAAAGAAGTTTTTCTCAGAGGTTGCTAAGACTCAAAGTTGCCACATTTGTGCAGATGTCATTGAAAACAAATGTCACTTTTTCTCTCATTAATGTCCCATGCATTCTGATCTCACATGTAAACACTTGGCAACATTTCTAAATGAATATGACATCACACTGAATACACTATCATGCAAACCTTATTTCAACAAATCGACAGATATTGCAATGTTGATTTTCTATGCATTAAAAGTCAGAGTTGATTTCCTGTGATATTCTCCATGGATTGTGTGTTGTTGATATTGTAACACGGTGTGACTTGTGTGATGTTGCCCTTGTCTTTCCGGGTTCATGTTCCTGACTGCTCCCACCTCCACACTCCTGCCTTTGTTGTCATGATTTGTTACTGTTTGTATTATTGTAAACATTGCTGTCATTGTCATGATTTGTGAATGTTTGTATTATTGTAAACATTGCTGTCATTGTCATGATTGTGACTGTTTGTATTATTGTAAACATTGCTGTCATTGTCATGATTGTGACTGTTTGTATTATTGTAAACATTGCTGTCATTGTCATGATTTGTGAATGTTTGTATTATTGTAAACATTGCTGTCATTGTCATGATTTGTGACTGTTTGTATTATTGTAAACATTGCTGTCATTGTCATGATTTGTGAATGTTTGTATTATTGGAAATATTGCTGTCATTGTCATGATTTGTGACTGTTTGTTTATTGTAAACATTGCTGTCATTGTCATGATTTGCGAATGTTTGTATTATTGTAAACATTGCTGTCATTGTCATGATTTGTGACTGTTTGTTATTATTGTAAACATTGCTGTCATTGTCATGATTTGTGACTGTTTGTATTATTGTAAACATTGCTGTCATTGTCAGATTTGTGACTTTTGTATTATTGTAAACATTGCTGTCATTGTCATGATTTGTGACTGTTTGTATTATTGTAAACATTGCTGTCATTGTCATGATTTGTGATGTTTGTATTATTGTAAACATTGCTGTCATTGTCATGATTTGTGACTGTTTGTATTATTGTAAACATTGCTGTCATTGTCATGATTTGTGACTGTTTGTATTATTGCAAACATTGCTGTCATTGTCATGATTGTGTACTGTTTGTATTATTGTAAACATTGCTGTCATTGTCATGATTGTGACTGTTTGTATTATTGTAAACATTGCTGTCATTGTCATGATTTGTGACTGTTTGTATTATTGTAAACATTGCTGTCATTGTCATGATTTGTGACTGTTTGTATTATTGTAAACATTGCTGTCATTGTCACGATTTGTGACTATTTGTATTATTGTAAACATTGCTGTCATTGTCATGATTTGTGACTGTTTGTATTATTGTAAACATTGCTGTCATTGTCATGATTTGTGACTATTTGTATTATTGCAAACATTGCTGTCATTGTCATGATTTGTGAATGTTTGTATTATTGTAAACATTGCTGTCATTGTCATGATTTGTGAATGTTTGTATTATTGTAAACATTGCTGTCATTGTCATGATTGTGACTGTTTGTATTATTGTAAACATTGCTGTCATTGCCATGATTTGTGACTATTGTTATTATTGTAAACATTGCTGTCATTGTCATGATTTGTGACTGTTTGTATTATTGTAAACATTGCTGTCATTGTCACGATTTGTGAATGTTTGTATTATTGTAAACATTGCTGTCATTGTCATGATTTGTGAATGTTTGTATTATTGTAAACATTGCTGTCATTGTCACGATTTGTGAATGTTTGTATTATTGTAAACATTGCTGTCATTGCCATGATTTGTGACTGTTTGTATTATTGTAAACATTGCTGTCATTGTCATGATTTGTGACTGTTTGTATTATTGTAAACATTGCTGTCATTGTCATGATTTGTGACTGTTTGTATTATTGTTAAACATTGCTGTCATTGTCATGATTTGTGACTGTTTGTATTATTGTAAACATTGCTGTCATTGTCATGATTTGTGACTGTTTGTATTATTGTAAACATTGCTGTCATTGTCATGATTTGTGACTGTTTGTATTATTGTAAACATTGCTGTCATTGTCATGATTTGTGACTATTTGTATTATTGTAAACATACCTCCCTGCTGTCATTGTCATGATTTGTGACTATTTGTATTATTGCAAACATTGCTGTCATTGCCATGATTTGTGACTATTTGTATTATTGCAAACATTGCTGTCATTGTCATGATTTGTGACTATTTGTATTATTGTAAACATTGCTGTCATTGTCATGATTTGTGACTATTTGTATTATTGTAAACATTGCTGTCATTGTCATGATTTGTGTATGTTTGTATTATTGTAAACATACCTCCCTGCTGTCATTGTCATGATTTGTGACTATTTGTATTATTGTAAACATTGCTGTCATTGTCATGATTTGTGTATGTTTGTATTATTGTAAACATACCTCCCTGCTGTCATTGTCATGATTTGTGACTATTTGTATTATTGCAAACATTGCTGTCATTGCCATGATTTGTGACTATTTGTGTTATTGCAAACATTGCTGTCATTGCCATGATTTGTGACTATTTGTATTATTGTAAACATTGCTGTCATTGTCATGATTTGTGACTATTTGTATTATTGTAAACATTGCTGTCATTGTCATGATTTGTGACTATTTGTATTATTGCAAACATACCTCCCTACCCTGGCATATACCCCAGTCCCCTCCTATATCCCCACACTCTCCCCATCCCCCGCCTCGAGGCGTCAGAATGAATTCAGGATTTAGTGTATGGGTCAGTGGTCTTCACAAATAATGTATGTGTCAGTTTCAATGTCAGTATCGTTACTGTTCTCTTCTGTCCTTGATTATTTCTCCTTCACTGATGTCCATCTGATGTTGACGTCTGGTTTGGTGGATGTCTATGTGTATAGCTAACGGAACTGGCACAATGAGTGTGCTTTGTTTTCATTTCTGTCAGGATTTTTTCTTTGTTTCGTCATTGCTCAACCTGTCTGTTTATCTGTCTGTCTCTGTCATTGTATCTGTCTGTGGGTCTCTGTCTGTCTGTCTCTGTCTGTCTGTCTGTCTGTTTATAGTCTAATTCTTCTCTAAGCGTTTATAATGGGAAACAATCTAATATGCATGCAAGTGAGCGGAAAGATTTTAGGAGTTTGGAGGTCGTTCAGGAAGAATTCTTGGCACTCAGTTCCAGATGCAGTCCAAAATCTAACTGTCAGACCCCTTGAGCCTGCACAAACCAAAATGCACTGGCAAGGTGTTGAAATAAGGAGAAGGAATGGAGAAATAAACATGTGAAACACTAAGTTAAGGCCTGTGACACGGTAAGTTAAGGTCATTAGAATGATAGAAGCACAAAACACTAAGTTAAGGCCTGTGACACAGTAAGTAAAGGCCTGTGACACAGTAAGTTAAGGCCATTAGAATGATAGAAGCACAAAACACTAAGTTAAGGCCTGTGACACAGTAAGTTAAGGCCTGTGACACAGTAAGTTAAGGCCATTAGAATGATAGAAGCACAAAACACTAAGTTAAGGCCTGTGACACAGTAAGTAAAGGCCTGTGACACGGTAAGTTAAGGCCATTAGAATGATAGAAGCACAAAACACTAAGTTAAGGCCTGTGACACAGTAAGCTATGGCCATTAGAATGATAGAAGCACAAAACACTAAGTTAAGGCCTGTGACACAGTAAGTAAAGGCCTGTGACACAGTAAGTTAAGGCCATTAGAATGATAGAAGCACAAAACACTAAGTTAAGGCCTGTGACACAGTAAGTAAAGGCCTGTGACACAGTAAGTTAAGGCCTGTGACACAGTAAGTTAAGGCCATTAGAATGATAGAAGCATGAAACACTAAGTTAAGGCCTGTGACACAGTAAGTTAAGGCCTGTGACACAGTAAGTTAAGGCCATTAGAATGATAGAAGTCATGAAACACTAAGTTAAGGCCTGTGACACAGTAAGTTAAGGTCATTAGAATGATAGAAGTCATGAAACACTAAGTTAAGGCCTGTGACACAGTAAGTTAAGGCCTGTGACACAGTAAGTTAAGGCCATTAGAATGATAGAAGTCATGAAACACTAAGTTAAGGCCTGTGACACAGTAAGTTAAGGCCATTAGAATGATAGAAGTCATGAAACACTAAGTTAAGGCCTGTGACACAGTAAGTTAAGGCCTGTGACACAGTAAGTTAAGGCCATTAGAATGATAGAAGCACAAAACACTAAGTTAAGGCCTGTGACACAGTAAGCTATGGCCATTAGAATGATAGAAGTCATGAAACACTAAGTTAAGGCCTGTGACACAGTAAGTTAAGGCCTGTGACACAGTAAGTTAAGGCCATTAGAATGATAGAAGTCATGAAACACTAAGTTAAGGCCTGTGACACAGTAAGTTAAGGTCATTAGAATGATAGAAGTCATGAAACACTAAGTTAAGGCCTGTGACACAGTAAGTTAAGGTCATTAGAATGATAGAAGTCATGAAACACTAAGTTAAGGCCTGTGACACAGTAAGTTAAGGCCATTGAGATGATAGAAGTCATGAAACACTAAGTTCAGGCCTGTGACACAGTAAGTTAAGCCATTAGAATGATAGAAGTCATGAAACACTAAGTTAAGGCCTGTGACACAGTAAGCTATGGCCATTAGAATGATAGAAGCTCAAAGATCAGTAGCCAACAGTTCATTTTTTGTGGTCCAGCCTATGGTCAAACTCCAGTCATCAAATCTGAAGGTTTTTAACTTTTTTTTTTTAACTCTTGTTCAATCTTGTTTTAGAGTTCTCTGTTCCCATCCATCACATTTGTTTCCTGTAAATGTACACTTAACCTGGTGCTGTACTGGACTGTACTTCACTATAATGCATTGTACTTCACTGTACTTCACTGTACTTCACTGTACTGCACTGTACTGCACTGTACTGCACTGTACTTCACTGTACTTCACCATACTGCACTACACTGCACTGTACTACACTGTACTTCACTGTACATCACTATACTCCACTGTACTGCACTGTACTGCACTGTACTGCACTGTACTTCACTGTACTTCACTCTACTGCACTGTACTGCACTGTAGTGTACTGTACTGCACTCTTCTACACTGTACTTATCTGTACTGCACTCTACTACACTGTACTTCACTGTACTGCACTATACTGCACTGTACTACACTGTAGTGTACTGTACTGCACTTCACTGTACTTCACTGTACTGCACTGTACTGCACTGTACTTCACTGTACTCACTATACTGCACTGTACTTCACTGTACTGCACTGTACTGCACTGTACTACACTGTATTTCACTGTACTTCACTGTACTGCACTATACTGACTGTACTGCACTCTACTACACTGTACTGCACTGTACTTCACTGTACTTCACTATACTGCACTGTACTGCACTGTACTACACTGTACTTCACTGTACTTCACTGTATTGCACTGTACTTTACTATACTGCACTGTACTGCACTGTACTACACTGTACTTCACTGTATTTCACTGTACTTTACTCTAATACACTGTACTGCACTGTACTACACTGTACTTCACTGTACTTCACTATACTGCACTGTACTTCACTATACTGCACTGTACTGCGATGTACTGCACACCGCACGTTTGACATCAATGTGTGCAGGGTAGGACTAGAAGTTCCATGATCAGTTGTGGCCAGGTACACATAGTACAGGTGATGGTCGTACAACCCTCCACACCCAGCAATCGTCTGATGCCCTTTGACTCCTGCACCCTGTCCACCAGCATCCTGCAGTGTCAACCATGCTAGCAAAACAAGCATTTAACCCTTTGATTCCCTCACCCTATCCACAAGCTGCAAAAAATTAACCCTATGATTTCTTCCATCAGCTTCCTACAGGTTAGGTTTTTGCATTGCTTGCAGGAAGCTGGTGGATAGGGTGAGAAATTCAAAGAGTTAAGTTTTTGCAGTTTGTGGATAGGGTGCGGGAGTCAGAGGGTTAATGTTTATTATGAATGCTTGGCATGTTATAACTGTTGTAGAGAAACGCGAAAGAGGTCAGACAAACTCCAATACCATCATCATCCATTTGTGTGTGTGTGTGTGGGGGGGGGGGGGGGGGCGGGCGTTGGTTCTTTGTTTTTTTGTTGTTTGTTTGTAGGGGGTGGGGGTGGGGGTGTTTAGGATATTCTTGTTCTTGTTGTTGCTGGCATTGCTTTTGTGCTTTTATGAGCTCTGTTCTTTATTGTTGTTTTTGATATATTATTGCTTGACACCTACGTCCAGACTCATTGCATGCATGGTGCTCAATGTGAAGATGGTTGTCATCAGGGTTTGGAGCATCATGCCCAAGTCAAGTAACAATCACAATTCCAGGTGTATGGCGCAAACAGTCCTTGTCAGTGTATACATGTTGTTATTTACATATTAATAAGCCATAACACAGTCCTTGTCAGTGTATACATGTTGTTATTTACATAGTAATAAGCCATAACACAGTCCTTGTCAGTGTATACATGTTGTTATTTACATAGTAATAAGCCATAACACAGTCCTTGTCAGTGTATACATGTTGTTATTTACATAGTAATAAGCCATAAAAACAGTCCTTGTCAGTGTATACATGTTGTTATTTACATAGTAATAAGCCATAACACAGTCCTTGTCAGTGTATGGTTGTTGTTATTTACATAGTAATAAGCCATAAAACAGTCCTTGTCAGTGTATACATGTTGTTATTTACATAGTAATAAGCCATAAAAACAGTCCTTGTCAGTGTATACATGTTGTTATTTACATAGTAATAAGCCATAAAACAGTCCTTGTCAGTGTATACATGTTGTAATTTACATAGTAATAAGCCATAACACAGTCCTTGTCAGTGTATTGTTGGGTAGAAAGAAACTCTAGGGAGAGCTAGACAACAGAAGGTCTTCAGAGAAGTAACCCCCTTTAGACAAGTGTTTCGGCCCTGAATTCCTTACACTCTCGGGGGGCCGGGCCACATCCAGGTCATGACTCCTGGATGCCCTTCTGCTGTTGTCTATTTTTTTTTTTTTTTTTTTTTTTTTTTCCCACGCCGGGGATCGAACCTGGGCGATTCTGCGCTTCAGAACTGCGGTACGCGGTTTTACCAATGTGCTAACGGGGCACACATCATCTGTAGGGAATTTAATCCTTATGAAGTTCACTTTTTTCGTTCCTCCTTGCCCAGATCCAGCTTGAGCTCCTTTCTGCTGCCTCTGCCATCGCTTTAAGGGCTCTAGTCCTCTTCTTCCCAGAAATGGCGAGTTGTTTCATGAGATCATAAGCGGAGGTGCCCACAAACCCTCTTGCCCCGACCTCTATGGCGAAGATTTTGACCCGCAGACCTGCTTTCTTCAGGGTGCTGGCAAGACCGGCGTATTTTTCGGTCTTGTAGATATGTGCTTCTTCCATTCTGCTTTCGTATGGCACAGTGAGTTCTATCAGAATCACTTGTTTCGAGGAGTCAGAGTGGAGAGCGATGTCTGGTCTCATGCCTGTCTTGCTGATGACATCTGGGTAATTTCTCCACTCTGGAAGGTCTGCTGTACACTCCCAGTCGACTGCTCCATCCAGAAGACCCTTTGGCAATGTGCTGGTTGTCATAGCACTTTCGGGCCAGACCTGTTTCCCTCCTGCTTTGTAGAACGTTGTCATAGCAATTGGTGCGTTTGGGGTCATGGTTTTTTCGCTAACCACATCTGTGATCATACACAGTCCTTGTCAGTGTATTGTTGTTGTTTACATAGTAATAAGCCATAACACAGTCCTTGTCAGTGTATACATGTTGTTATTTACATAGTAATAAGCCATAACACAGTCCTTGTCAGTGTATACATGTTGTTATTTACATAGTAATAAGCCATAACACAGTCCTTGTCAGTGTATACATGTTGTTATTTACATAGTAATAAGCCATAAAAACAGTCCTTGTCAGTGTATACATGTTGTTATTTACATAGTAATAAGCCATAAAACTGTCCTTATCAGTGTATACGTGTTGTTATTTACATAGTAATAAGCCATAACACAGTCCTTGTCAGTGTATACATGTTGTTATTTACATAGTAATAAGCCATAACACAGTCCTTGTCAGTGTATACGTGTTGTTATTTACATAGTAATAAGCCATAACACAGTCCTTGTCAGTGTATACATGTTGTTATTTACATAGTAATAAGCCATAACACAGTCCTTGTCAGTGTATACATCTTGTTATTTACATAGTAATAAGCCATAAAACAGTCCTTGTCAGTGTATACATGTTGTTATTTACATAGTAATAAGCCATAACACAGTCCTTGTCAGTGTATACATGTTGTTATTTACACAGTAATAAGCCATAACACAGTCCTTGTCAGTGTATGGTTGTTGTTATTTACACAGTAATAAGCCATAACACAACTGAAGCATAAAAAGAACAGTAAAGAAAGAGAAGAGTGGTTCAGGGTTCTATATTAATGCAGTGTACACTCAGTCAGGTAAATAGGATCAGGTGATATGACTGACACAGGACATGGATGATAAGTGATGGGATGGGATGACAGTTGGATGGGGAAAGATGAATTCAAACAAAAATAGATATGATATGGACGTTTGGATTTTTGACTGATGATCCTGTCACAGGCCATCATTATCATCATCAGGTGCTCTGCCGCATGGCATTGGCGACCATGGACTTCCAACCATCTCTGTCTCTTGTTGCCCCCAGCATCTCCCCCACCCTCCTCATCCCCAGCCACTCTGCAAGTCCGTCCAGCATTCTCTCCCTGGGTCTACCTGGTGCTCTCTTTCCCTCCAGTTTTCCTGTTGTGGCCAGGTGTTCCAAATCCCCTTCCTCATAAAATGGCCTATAAATGTTGCTTGTCTTTTCCTAATCTTCCTTATGAGTGATCTACTTGTGTCTGCCTCCATCAAGACTGTCTCGTTTGTTTTCTTTGCTGTCCATGGAACTCTCAACATTCTTCTTAGAAACCACATCTCGGCTGCCTGAATCTTGTTCTGGCTTTGCTTGCTGACTGTCCACGCCTCACATCCGTACAACAGTACTGGTTCTATATAACATTCAAGGACTCTCTTTCTGATGTTAATTGATAGGCATTTGTTGGTAAGAATGCTTGTCATCTTCTTGAATGCTGTTTTGGCTTGGCCGATTCTGCCAGCTATTTCTGATGTGCATCTGCCGTCTGGTGAAATGATCGTTCCCAGGTTCACAGGCCATGGCTTCTATGAAAGTGATGGCACAACATGTTCTGACTGAATTTAATTCAGAGGTGTGCTATCTATATAATATAAACAAAACATACACAGAAATGTTTGAGATATTTCAATCTGTGGGAAAAAAAGTGGACAGAAAATGACTTGTCTAAGAGCACAGAATATGGAAATCCTAGAGGAAAAAATGATAAGAAAACTTTGCATGACTGTTGCTTTACATCTATTACAATTATGCTAGGAAGTGAAAGTATTTTACAAGAGAAGCGTATATACGTTTACATATCATGCACTAAACATCACTTGAACATATTACAACTTTTGATTAAAAAACCCAACATCATCATGTTATGTTATTGTCTGACATTGTGACATAAACAATGTGTGATATGTAATGTAATGTTGTTTGTCTGACATTGTGACATAAACAATGTGTGATATGTAATGTTGTTTGTCTGACATTGTGACATAAACAATGTGTGATATGTAATGTAATGTTGTTTGTCTGACACTGTGACATAAACAATGTGTGATATGTAATGCAATGTTGTTTGTCTGACATTGTGACATAAACAATGTGTGATATGTAATGTAATGTTGTTTGTCTGACATTGTGACATAAACAATGTGTGATATGTAATGTAATGTTGTTTGTCTGACATTGTGACATAAACAATGTGTGATATGTAATGTTGTTTGTCTGACATTGTGACATAAACAATGTGTGATATGTAATGTTGTTTGTCTAACACTGTGACATAAACAATGTGTGATATGTAATGTTGTTTGTCTAACATTGTGACATAAACAATGTGTGATATGTAATGTAATGTTGTTTGTCTGACATTGTGACATAAACAATGTGTGATATGTAATGTAATGTTGTTTGTCTGACATTGTGACATAAACAATGTGTGATATGTAATGTAATGTTGTTTGTCTGACATTGTGACATAAACAATGTGTGATATGTAATGTTGTTTGTCTGACACTGTGACATAAACAATGTGTGATATGTAATGTAATGTTGTTTGTCTGACATTGTGACATAAACAATGTGTGATATGTAATGTAATGTTGTTTGTCTGACACTGTGACATAAACAATGTGTGATATGTAATGTTGTTTGTCTGACACTGTGACATAAACAATGTGTGATATGTAATGTAATGTTGTTTACTTTTTCTAACATTGTGACATATAACAATGTGTGATATGTAATGTAATGTTGTTTGCATTGTCTGACACTGTGACATAAACAATGTGTGATATGTAATGTAATGTTGATTGTCTGACATTGTGACATAAACAATGTGTGATATGTAATGCAATGTTGTTTGTCTGACATTGTGACATAAACAATTTGTGATATGTAATGTAATGTTGTTTGTCTGACATTGTGACATAAACAATGTGTGATATGTAATGTAATGTTGTTTGTCTAACACTGTGACATAAACAATGTGTGATATGTAATGTTGTTTGTCTGACACTGTGACATAAACAATGTGTGATATGTAATGCATTGTTGTTTGTCTGACATTGTGACATAAACAATGTGTGATATGTAATGTAATGTTGTTTGTCTGACATTGTGACATAAACAATGTGTGATATGTAATGTAATATTGTTTGTCTGACACTGTGACATAAACAATGTGTGATATGTAATGTTGTTTTTCTGACACTGTGACATAAACAATGTGTGATATGTAATGTAATGTTGTTTGTCTGACACTCTGACATAAACAATGTGTGATATGTAATGTTGTTTGTCTAACACTGTGACATAAACAATGTGTGATATGTAATGTAATGTTGTTTGTCTGACACTGTGACATAAACAATGTGTGATATGTAATGTTGTTTGTCTGACACTGTGACATAAACAATGTGTGATATGTAATGCAATGTTGTTTGTCTGACATTGTGACATAAACAATGTGTGATATGTAATGTAATGTTGTTTGTCTGACATTGTGACATAAACAATGTGTGATATGTAATGTAATGTTGTTTGTCTGACATTGTGACATAAACAATGTGTGATATGTAATGTTGTTTGTCTGACATTGTGACATAAACAATGTGTGATATGTAATGTTGTTTGTCTAACACTGTGACATAAACAATGTGTGATATGTAATGTTGTTTGTCTAACATTGTGACATAAAAATGTGTGATATGTAATGTAATGTTGTTTGTCTGACATTGTGACATAAACAATGTGTGATATGTAATGTAATGTTGTTTGTCTGACATTGTGACATAAACAATGTGTGATATGTAATGTAATGTTGTTTGTCTAACACTGTGACATAAACAATGTGTGATATGTAATGTTGTTTGTCTGACACTGTGACATAAACAATGTGTGATATGTAATGCAATGTTGTTTGTCTGACACTCTGACATAAACAATGTGTGATATGTAATGTAATGTTGTTTGTCTGACATGTGACATAAACAATGTGTGATATGTAATGTAATTTGTTTGTCTGACACTGTGACATAAACAATGTGTGATATGTAATGTTGTTTTTCTGACATGTGACATAAACAATGTGTGATATGTAATGTTGTTGTTGTCTGACATTTGACATAAACAATGTGTGATATGTATGTAATGTTGTTTGTCTGACACTGTGACATAAACAATGTGTGATATGTAATGTAATGTTGTTTGTCTGACATGTGACATAAACAATGTGTGATATGTAATGTTGTTTGTCTGACATTGTGACATAAACAATGTGTGATATGTAATGTTGTTTGTCTGACATTGTGACATAAACAATGTGTGATATGTAATGTAATGTTGTTTGTCTGACACTGTGACATAAACAATGTGTGATATGTAATGTAATGTTGTTTGTCTGACATTGTGACATAAACAATGTGTGATATGTAATGTAATGTTGTTTGTCTACACTGTGACATAAACAATGTGTGATATGTAATGTAATGTTGTTTGTCTAATACTGTGACATAAACAATGTGTGATATGTAATGTTGTTTGTCTGACATTGTGACATAAACAATGTGTGATATGTAATGTTGTTTGTCTGACACTGTGACATAAACAATGTGTGATATGTAATGTAATGTTGTTTGTCTGACATTGTGACATAAACAATGTGTGATATGTAATGTAATGTTGTTTAAATTTAAACATTTGTTGTCTTGTGCCACTGCTGATATTGACTCATGTCCCATGTACATGGCTGGTGGCTGATGGTGACATGTCTTTGTTCATGTGCTCTGTGATTAATTCACCCACCTTCCCTGCTGCTTCCTACACTGTTGAACATTCACACATTTCTGTACTGGCAAATAGTGAACTTATCAAGTTCTTTCATTTCAATTTGTTTTTTTTCTTGTTTCTTTGTATTTCTTGTTTCATATTGTAATACCTGTTCTATTTCAAGAGTAACTGAAAACAAGTTCCATTTGTTTCTCATTTTCATCTCTCCCTGCTGTACCCTGCTGACACACGATGAAAATCACGTGCACTTTGTTATTGTCCCCCTTGACTGACTGTCTTCTATGGGCTCCGGCCACTTGGAGAACAGGAAGAGGACCCTTGTGGTGAACGGTTTCCACTCGGTACAATTCTGTCTAAATGATAGTCAAACAAAACCCTGCCTGACAAACAGCAACCGCCTTCATCTTATGATCGTCATGTAGCCATCCAGTCTTTGAATAACTGTCATCACGTGACAACAGACTATTCAAACAACCCCCCTGCTACCACTGGTTTTACATGATCAATCTTTCTTTGTTTTTATGGCATTCCTTTCTAACTCGGCGGTGTTTTTCCACTTCCTTTTCTTTCAGTTTTTTTTTCAGGTGACACGCAAGTTCAAATATGTGCCAGTTTGTTTGTTTCCACTGAGTTGACCTGTTTCTGCATGGATTTTTATCAGTAGGCAAAATTGATTTAATGGATATGATGAATGGCTGTGCATCCTAAGTACAGAAGGAGGGAGGGACTGAAGGAAGTGGGGAGGGTGAAGTTGAAGATGAAAGTGTGATAAAATAGAGATTTGTATTCACTTGGTATGGTATGTCCCTCACTCCTCATAATGCTTTGTATTCACTTGGTATGGTATGTCCCTCACTGCTGATAATGCTTTGTATTCACTTGGTATGGTATGTCCTCACTCCTGATAATGCTTTGTATTCACTTGGTATGGTATGTCCCTCACTCCTGATAATGCTTTGTATTCACTTGGTATGGTATGTCCCTCACTCCTGATAATGCTCTGTATTCACTTGGTATGGTATGTCCTCACTCCTGATAATGCTTTGTATTCACTTGGTATGGTATGTCCCTCACTCCTGATAATGCTTTGTATTCACTTGGTATGGTATGTCCTCTCTCCTGATAATGCTTTGTATTACTTGGTATGGTATGTCCCTCACTCCTGATAATGCTTTGTATTCACTTGGTATGGTATGTCCCTCACTCCTGATAATGCTTTGTATTCACTTGGTATGGTATGTCCTTCACCCCTGATAATGCTTTGTATTCACTTGGTATGGTATGTCCCTCACTGCTGATAATGCTTTGTATTCACTTGGTATGGTATGTCCCTCACTCCTGATAATGCTTTGTATTCACTTGGTATGGTAAGTCCTCACTCCTGATAATGCTTTGTATTCACTTGGTATGGTATGTCCCTCTCTCCTGATAATGCTTTGTATTCACTTGGTATGGTATTCCCTCACTCCTGATAATGCTTTGTATTCATTTGGTATGGTATGTCCCTCTCTCCTGATAATGCTTTGTATTCACTTGGTATGGTATGTCCTCATCCTGATAATGCTTTGTATTCACTTGGTATGGTATGTCCCTCACTCCTGATAATGCTTGTATTCACTTGGTATGGTAAGTCCTCACTGCTGATAATGCTTTGTATTCACTTGGTATGGTTATCCTCTCTCCTGATAATGCTTTGTAGTCACTTGGTATGGTAAGTCCTCACTCCTGATAATGCTTTGTATTCACTTGGTATGGTATGTCCTCACTCCTGATAATGCTTTGTATTCACTTGGTATGGTATGTCCCTCCTCCTGATAATGCTTTGTAGTCATTTGGTATGGTAAGTCCCTCTCTCCTGATAATGCTTTGTATTCACTTGGTATGGTATGTCCTCAATCCTGATAATGCTTTGTATTCACTTGGTATGGTATGTCCCTCACTCCTGATAATGCTCTGTATTCACTTGGTATGGTAAGTCCTCACTCCTGATAATGCTTTGTATTCACTTGGTATGGTATGTCCTCTCTCCTGATAATGCTTTGTAGTCACTTGGTATGGTATGTCCTCACTCCTGATAATGCTTTGTATTCACTTGGTATGGTATGTCCTCACTCCTGATAATGCTTTGTATTCACTTGGTATGGTATGTCCTCTCTCCTGATAATGCTTTGTAGTCACTTGGTATGGTATGTCCTCACTCCTGATAATGCCAGAGGAGGTGGAGAAGTCAGAACAAAGTGTAGAGGCAGAGAGACATCACCGAGAAAGGACAGGATTTCCTCTGAGTTCCTCAAAGATGTTGGTCAGAAAAGAACAACAGAAGTCCACTCAGCGTTATATCGAAGGACATGGAAGTGTAAGGAATGGACAAAGATGGAACAACAGACGCTGTAGTACCACTCCAAATAAAGACAATCCAAACACTTCCAGCATCATACAAACACTTCCAGCATCATACAAACACTTCCAGCATCATACAAACACTTCCAGCATCATAAAAACACTTCCAGCATCATACAATCACTTCCAGCATCATACAAACACTTCCAGCATCATACAAACACTTCCAGCATCATACAATCACTTCCAGCATCATACAATCACCATCACTCTGATCAACCATATCCGCACAGTCAAGATCAAATTACACACGTCATCAGAATGTAGCGAAGATTGTTCCAATGATAAACTGATATATATATATATATATAGTAGTATAAGATACAAAACCCACAGGCTATGTAGGACGTCAGGACCTGGCCAACTGATGGGTTAATGTGCAGGCTAAATACTTGTGCCAGGATCAGTCTGGAACTTCTCCATCACATGGCACTAGCACACATACACAAACTGATATTGAAACTGAGTATTCATATTACTGACAGAAATACAATTCTAGTTTTTCAAGATGACGTCTCCACGCTCGGAATGAATTCCATATGCACTAACGTCACAGGTGCCATGTGTATGGTGATCATGGCACAAGCGTTAAGTCTGCACATAAACCCATGAGCTGGCCAGGTCCTGAGGCCCTACCTAGACTATGTTTTACCTAATCTATATTTTATACTGGTATTTTATCAGCCTACCACTGGAATAATCTTGGTTACATGTAAATGACATGTGTATGGGTGTATCTTACCTTCAAAAAAGGAACATATTATATCAGATAAATAAATAAATAATTAAAGGTCTGAATCACAACACAACTAGCTATTCTGTATAAACTCGTCTCACATGACAGACCCCCCCCCCCCTAGTCAATGCCCAAATGCTCAGCCATCTATCAGCTACGTGAAGCCAATGTTTTCTTAATCATAGATAGATAAGTAAGTAAGTAAGTAAGTAAGTAAGCAAGCAAGCAAGCAAGTAAGTAAGTAAGTAAGTAAGTAAGTAAGTAAGTCAGTAAGTAAGCAAGCAAGCAAGTAAGCAAGCGAGTGAGTGAGTAAGTGAAAAAAAATAAGGCTGGATTTGTCCTTGGCCTATTCCACACACCGTCACCCACTCCAGGTCCTGCAGGCATTGCCGGCCCGCCTATTTGGAGCAAAGTCTGGATGTAAAGAGGAAACTTACCGCCCTTTCTACAAACAAAACAAATAGAGAAAAAAAGTGAAGGTTTGTCTCTGTGTTTTTTCTACTGCCAGCCATCCACACTGCCCCCTGCAGACACACTTCAGCAGGTACAGAGCGGTGTGTTGACTGACGGGGCTGATGGAGTGTGTGAGGTCATCATGTGGAAGCTAGGAAGACGACCGTTGGGTTAAGTGGTTTCCAGCAGGGCACAGATTGTGGAAATTATAGTCAAACAAAACTCTACGCCTGGCAAACGGCCATTGGTCTGATATCATAATTATTGTGTTGTTCACCACTTCAGTGACGTCCATATGATGCTGATGGGAACTGAGCCTTTGGGGCCACGAACCTGTATTGTTGGGTTGTGTTGTATTGTGTTGTGTTGTATTGTGTTGTGTTGTATTGTGTTGTGTTGTACTGTGTTGTGCTGTGTCGTGTTGTGTTGTGTTGTGTTCTGTTGTGTTGTGTTGTGTTGTGTTGTGTTGTGGTGCATTGTATTGTATTGTATTGTATTGTATTGGACTGTGCTGTATTGCACTGTGTTGTGTTTATTATATGATATGATATGGTATGGTATGATGTTGTATCGAGTGTTGTTATTTGCATTGTAGTTTTGGTATGGTATGGTACGGTATGGTATTGTATTGTATTGTATGGTACGGTATTGTATTGTATGGTACGGTATTGTATTGTATTGTATGGTATTGTATGGTATGGTATTGTATGGTATGGTATTGTATGGTATGGTATGGTATGGTACGGTACGGTATGGTATGGTATTGTATGGTATTGTATGGTATGGTATGGTATTGTATGGTATGGTATGGTATGGTTTGGTATGGTATTGTATGGTATTGTATGGTATGGTATGGTATATGATATGGTACGGTATGGTATGGTATTGTATGGTATGGTATGGTATTGTATGGTATTGTATGGTATGGTATGGTATTGTATGGTATGGTATGGTATGGTATGATATGGTATGGTATGGTATGGTATGATATGGTATGGTATGGTATGGTACGTTGTGTTGTGTTGTGTTGTGCTGTGGTGTGTGGAATTGTATTGTATTGTACTGTGCTGAGTTGGTGTGGTTGTTAGTTGTAATTGATGTTATTGTATCACGTCTTACCATATCAATTTATCACATGTTAAAATGTTTTCAGTATCAAACTTTCACAAAATGTTGTACTTGTTTGTGAAGATGAAAAAGGCCAAAACAGATGGAATATTTGACCTTATTATAATTCTTGCAAATTCACACATTTTAAATGCAAAATTGATCTGTCATTTCAGTACATCCGATTGTCAAAGTTGTTAGACTTGACATTCAAAATTGAACATTTTACTGCCATGTTGGACCTTTGCCTGTCCAAGGTTTGCACCGACGTACACAATTATAACCAACATTTCATGACAGACTAGCTGTAATTGCTTTGATCTAGAGGTAAATGACTGTTATAACCTTATCATATATATAATTATGCCATGTGTGGCAATGTGTTCTATATTGTCCATTTGCTGGAACTTTTTTCTGTGTGTATAATTTTTTTGTTAGTGCTGCCATCATTTTCTTCGTAATTCTGAGCTGTTCAATGTCTCAAAACTGTGATTAACTTTTTTCAATAATTTTGTAACTTTTATCATCATATGCTTGTCCCTCTTCATGAACAACTTTGTTTCTCAAACTGCCAGATCTTGCTACTATCACCTCCATCGTATAAGGTTGATCAGGAAGTATCTCTCTGTGGAAACAACTGCAAAACTCGTTCTCTCCTTCATAATGTCTCGCATTGACTATTGCAATTCACTCCTGTCTGGTCTTCCTGCCTCCACCATTCACATCCTACAGCGCATTCAAAACAATGCTGTACGCCTTGTACTCACAAAGAAAAAAGCTGACCACATGTCTCCTCCCCTGTATCAAAGCGCATACAGTACATACTAGACACCATGTGCTACAAAAGCCTCAATAATGCAGCCCCCGATTACCTGTCAAGCCTACTTGAGATATATCTTCCCTCACGTGCCCTCCACTCTGCCTCCGATCCTCTGACTTTTCGCTTTCCACGCACTAAGCTCAATACCTATGGTCCACGAGCCTTCTCTGTTTCTGGTCCGCTCTCCTGGAACAAACTTCCTCTCTCAGTCCGTCAGCAACCTACTTTTGTCTCCTTCAAGTCCGCTCTCAAAACTCACCTTTTCTCCTCTTCATAAAATCCTGACCTCACTCAACCCCCTCTGCAGCCTGTCTCCGCTCGGAGTGTATTTGTATATATGCTCTCTATAATTTTCCATTGCTTTTCTTCATTTTCCCCATTTATAGCCATGTGTGTGTGTGTGTGTGTGTGTGTGTGTGTGTGTGTGTGTGTGTGTGTGTGTGTGCGTGCGTGTGTGTGCGTGCTTGCGTATCTGTGTGTGTGTTCAGCGCTTAGATTTGATTTCTATCAAGATTTTGCGCTATGTAAATATTGTGATTATTATTAATTATTATTCTTGTCCTCAGACATCAGAATACTTCTTTTTACTGAAGGTTAGGAACATTAGGTCCCAATAGAACAGTCTTACAGGCCTCATACCTGCTCTCAAGAAACACAAAACTGGTCAAAATGATGACCTTCTGTTACTGTTGGCTTTGAACAATCAATCCTTGGCTATTTTAGGTTATGGGAGATTATTTTTTATTTAATGACTTTTTCTGGATTTTTTCTCTTTTTTCTTCACTTGGTACGAAGGTGTAAATATGTGGGCGCTTGGTTGGTACTTTGGAAATATTGCTTGCTTGCTATATTTGTTTTATCATAACACAAAGAAGGATCACATAGGGATGACCACGGATCGTCAGTGAAAACATTTGGCAGTTTTTGTGTGTAGGGAAGGTTGTCAGTACAAGTGGGAAGAAGAAAAGGGGAATGAACTGAGATTTCATTATTAGACTTGAGCGGTGTGAGATTGCCAACCACAGGCCATTGTCCCTGGTAAAGTGAGTTTGTGGTAGGTTAGAGATGTACGCTGAAATGTTCGTTCTTTGATTTAACGTCTTTTCACCGTAAGTGACATTACACGCTGAAATGTGTTGATCCGGCCAGTGAGAAATCTTGTCACCATCTTACAGCGCTTATATGAAACAAAAGTTCAGACTCTGGTTGATATTCTTCTTGTTGGTTTGTCTATCTGCTTACCTCTGTCTGTCTGTTTGTCTGTCTGTGTGTCTGCCTCTCTGTCTGTCTGTTTGTTTGTCTGCCTGTTTGTCTGTCTACATTTCTGTCTGTTTGTCTGTCTCTCTTTGTCTGTCTAATAGTCTGCCTAGTGTTGTTCTGTGTGTTCTGACAAAACTAGTGTTGTTCTCTGTGTTTTGACAAAACTAGTGTTGTTCTCTGGGTTTTGACAAAACTAGTGTTGTTCTCTGTGTTTTGACAAAACTAGTGTTGTTCTCTGTGTTTTGACAAAACTAGTGTTGTTCTCTGTGTTTTGACAAAACTAGTGTTGTTCTCTGTGTTTTGACAAAACTAGTGTTGTTCTGTGTGTTCTGACAAAACTAGTGTTGTTCTCTGTGTTTTGACAAAACTAGTGTTGTTCTGTGTGTTCTGACAAAACTAGTGTTGTTCTCTGTGTTTTGACAAAACTAGTGTTGTTCTGTGTGTTCTGACAAAACTAGTGTTGTTCTCTGTGTTCTGACAAAACTAGTGTTGTTCTGTGTGTTTTGACAAAACTAGTGTTGTTCTGTGTGTTCTGACAAAACTAGTGTTGTTCTGTGTGTTCTGACAAAACTAGTGTTGTTCTCTGTGTTCTGACAAAACTAGTGTTATTCTCTGTGTTCTGACAAAACTAGTGTTATTCTCTGTGTTCTGACAAAACTAGTGTTGTTCTCTGTGTTTTGACAAAACTAGTGTTGTTCTCTGAGTTTTGACAAAACTAGTGTTGTTCTGTGTGTTCTGACAAAACTAGTGTTGTTCTGTGTGTTCTGACAAAACTAGTGTTGTTCTGTGTGTTCTGACAAAACTAGTGTTGTTCTGTGTGTTCTGACAAAACTAGTGTTGTTCTGTGTGTTTTGACAAAACTAGTGTTATTCTCTGTGTTCTGACAAAACTAGTGATGTTCTCTGTGTTCTGACAAAACTAGTGATGTTCTCTGTGTTCTGACAAAACTAGTGTTGTTCTGTGTGTTCTGACAAAACTAGTGTTGTTCTCTGTGTTTTGACAAAACTAGTGTTGTTCTCTGTGTTTTGACAAAACTAGTGTTATTCTGTTATTCTGTGTGTTCTGACAAAACTAGTGTTGTTCTGTGTGTTCTGACAAAACTAGTGTTGTTCTCTGTGTTCTGACAAAACTAGTGATGTTCTGTGTGTTCTGACAAAACTAGTGATGTTCTCTGTGTTCTGACAAACTACATGTAGTGTTGTTCTCTGTGTTCTGACAAAACTAGTGTTGTTCTCTGTGTTCTGACAAAACTAGTGTTGTTCTCTGTGTTTTGACAAAACTAGTGTTGTTCTCTGTGTTTTGACAAAACTAGTGTTGTTCTCTGTGTTCTGACAAAACTAGTGTTGTTCTCTGTGTTCTGACAAAACTAGTGTTGTTCTCTGTGTTCTGACAACACTAGGGTTGTTCTCTGTGTTCTGACAAAACTAGTGTTGTTCTGTGTGTTCTGACAAAACCAGTGTTGTTTTCTGTGTTCTGACAAAACTAGTGTTGTTCTGTGTGTTCTGACAAAACTAGTGTTGTTCTGTGTGTTCTGACAAAACTAGTGATGTTCTCTGTGTTCTGACAAAACTAGTGATGTTCTCTGTGTTCTGACAAACTACATGTAGTGTTGTTCTCTGTGTTCTGACAAAACTAGTGTTGTTCTCTGTGTTCTGACAAAACTAGTGATGTTCTCTGTGTTCTCCTTTCTAGACTTCATCATACTTTTGGCATCTCTGACATTGCTCTCTCCTTTTTCACTTCGTATTTATCAAACAGAAAACAAACAGTTCTCATCAATGGCACTTACTCTCAACCTGCATACCTGACCTGTGGTGTTCCACAAGGATCTGTCCTTGGCCCTGTTCTTTTCACTCTTTATACCTCCCCCCTGTCCACCATCATCAACTCCCACTCTATAAAACACCACTTCTATGCTGATGACACCCAACTTCAAGATAGTGACTCACCTGATAATATACAGCGCCTGTTGACTCGCACCACTGAGTGTTACTCGGACATTAAGAACTGGATGACACACAATAGACTTCAGCTTAATGACGACAAGACAGAAGCTATCCTCATTGGCACCCGTCAGAAACTTTCCCAGCTGCCTCCTCTTTCTCTCCCATTATGTAACACATCAGTCCCAATTTCTGATTCAGCTAAAAACCTTGGTGTCTGCATTGACTCTACCCTGTCCATGAACAACTTTGTTTCTCAAACTGCCAGATCTTGCTACTATCATCTCCATCGTATAAGCCTGATCAGGAAGTATCTCTCTGTGGAAACAACTGCAAAACTCGTTCTCTCCTTCATAATGTCTCGCATTGACTATTGCAATTCACTCCTGTCTGGTCTTCCTGCCTCCACCATTCACATCCTACAGCGCATTCAAAACAATGCTGTACGCCTTGTACTCAAAAAGAAAAAAGCTGACCACATATCTCCTCTCCTGGCACAACTTCACTGGCTCCCTGTATCAAAGCGCATACAGTACAAACTAGACACCATGTGCTACAAAAGCCTCAATAACGCAGCCCCCGATTACCTGTCAAGCCTACTTGAGATCTAGGTTCCCTCACGTACCCTCCGCTCTGCCTCCGATCCTCTGACTTTTCGCTTTCCACGCACTAAGCTCAATACCTATGGTCCACGAGCCTTCTCTGTTTCTGGTCCGCTCTCCTGGAACAAACTTCCTCTCTCAGTCCGTCAGCAACCTACTTTTGTCTCCTTCAAGTCCGCTCTCAAAACTCACCTTTTCTCCTCTTCATAAAATCCTGACCTCACTCAACCCCCCTCTGCAGCCTGTCTCCGCTCGGAGTGTATTTGTATATATGCTCTCTATAATTTTCCATTGCTTTTCTTCATTTTCCCCATTTATAGCCATGTGTGTGTGTGTGTGTGTGTGTGTGTGTGTGTGTGTGTGTGTGTGTGTGTGTGCGTGCGTGTGTGTGCGTGCTTGCGTATCTGTGTGTGTGTTCAGCGCTTAGATTTGATTTCTATCAAGATTTTGCGCTATGTAAATATTGTGATTATTATTAATTATTATTCTTGTCCTCAGACATCAGAATACTTCTTTTTACTGAAGGTTAGGAACATTAGGTCCCAATAGAACAGTCTTACAGGCCTCATACCTGCTCTCAAGAAACACAAAACTGGTCAAAATGATGACCTTCTGTTACTGTTGGCTTTGAACAATCAATCCTTGGCTATTTTAGGTTATGGGAGATTATTTTTTATTTAATGACTTTTTCTGGATTTTTTCTCTTTTTTCTTCACTTGGTACGAAGGTGTAAATATGTGGGCGCTTGGTTGGTACTTTGGAAATATTGCTTGCTTGCTATATTTGTTTTATCATAACACAAAGAAGGATCACATAGGGATGACCACGGATCGTCAGTGAAAACATTTGGCAGTTTTTGTGTGTAGGGAAGGTTGTCAGTACAAGTGGGAAGAAGAAAAGGGGAATGAACTGAGATTTCATTATTAGACTTGAGCGGTGTGAGATTGCCAACCACAGGCCATTGTCCCTGGTAAAGTGAGTTTGTGGTAGGTTAGAGATGTACGCTGAAATGTTCGTTCTTTGATTTAACGTCTTTTCACCGTAAGTGACATTACACGCTGAAATGTGTTGATCCGGCCAGTGAGAAATCTTGTCACCATCTTACAGCGCTTATATGAAACAAAAGTTCAGACTCTGGTTGATATTCTTCTTGTTGGTTTGTCTATCTGCTTACCTCTGTCTGTCTGTTTGTCTGTCTGTGTGTCTGCCTCTCTGTCTGTCTGTTTGTTTGTCTGCCTGTTTGTCTGTCTACATTTCTGTCTGTTTGTCTGTCTCTCTTTGTCTGTCTAATAGTCTGCCTAGTGTTGTTCTGTGTGTTCTGACAAAACTAGTGTTGTTCTCTGTGTTTTGACAAAACTAGTGTTGTTCTCTGGGTTTTGACAAAACTAGTGTTGTTCTCTGTGTTTTGACAAAACTAGTGTTGTTCTCTGTGTTTTGACAAAACTAGTGTTGTTCTCTGTGTTTTGACAAAACTAGTGTTGTTCTCTGTGTTTTGACAAAACTAGTGTTGTTCTGTGTGTTCTGACAAAACTAGTGTTGTTCTCTGTGTTTTGACAAAACTAGTGTTGTTCTGTGTGTTCTGACAAAACTAGTGTTGTTCTCTGTGTTTTGACAAAACTAGTGTTGTTCTGTGTGTTCTGACAAAACTAGTGTTGTTCTCTGTGTTCTGACAAAACTAGTGTTGTTCTGTGTGTTTTGACAAAACTAGTGTTGTTCTGTGTGTTCTGACAAAACTAGTGTTGTTCTGTGTGTTCTGACAAAACTAGTGTTGTTCTCTGTGTTCTGACAAAACTAGTGTTATTCTCTGTGTTCTGACAAAACTAGTGTTATTCTCTGTGTTCTGACAAAACTAGTGTTGTTCTCTGTGTTTTGACAAAACTAGTGTTGTTCTCTGAGTTTTGACAAAACTAGTGTTGTTCTGTGTGTTCTGACAAAACTAGTGTTGTTCTGTGTGTTCTGACAAAACTAGTGTTGTTCTGTGTGTTCTGACAAAACTAGTGTTGTTCTGTGTGTTCTGACAAAACTAGTGTTGTTCTGTGTGTTTTGACAAAACTAGTGTTATTCTCTGTGTTCTGACAAAACTAGTGATGTTCTCTGTGTTCTGACAAAACTAGTGATGTTCTCTGTGTTCTGACAAAACTAGTGTTGTTCTGTGTGTTCTGACAAAACTAGTGTTGTTCTCTGTGTTTTGACAAAACTAGTGTTGTTCTCTGTGTTTTGACAAAACTAGTGTTATTCTGTTATTCTGTGTGTTCTGACAAAACTAGTGTTGTTCTGTGTGTTCTGACAAAACTAGTGTTGTTCTCTGTGTTCTGACAAAACTAGTGATGTTCTGTGTGTTCTGACAAAACTAGTGATGTTCTCTGTGTTCTGACAAACTACATGTAGTGTTGTTCTCTGTGTTCTGACAAAACTAGTGTTGTTCTCTGTGTTCTGACAAAACTAGTGTTGTTCTCTGTGTTTTGACAAAACTAGTGTTGTTCTCTGTGTTTTGACAAAACTAGTGTTGTTCTCTGTGTTCTGACAAAACTAGTGTTGTTCTCTGTGTTCTGACAAAACTAGTGTTGTTCTCTGTGTTCTGACAACACTAGGGTTGTTCTCTGTGTTCTGACAAAACTAGTGTTGTTCTGTGTGTTCTGACAAAACCAGTGTTGTTTTCTGTGTTCTGACAAAACTAGTGTTGTTCTGTGTGTTCTGACAAAACTAGTGTTGTTCTGTGTGTTCTGACAAAACTAGTGATGTTCTCTGTGTTCTGACAAAACTAGTGATGTTCTCTGTGTTCTGACAAACTACATGTAGTGTTGTTCTCTGTGTTCTGACAAAACTAGTGTTGTTCTCTGTGTTCTGACAAAACTAGTGATGTTCTCTGTGTTCTCCTTTCTAGACTTCATCATACTTTTGGCATCTCTGACATTGCTCTCTCCTTTTTCACTTCGTATTTATCAAACAGAAAACAAACAGTTCTCATCAATGGCACTTACTCTCAACCTGCATACCTGACCTGTGGTGTTCCACAAGGATCTGTCCTTGGCCCTGTTCTTTTCACTCTTTATACCTCCCCCCTGTCCACCATCATCAACTCCCACTCTATAAAACACCACTTCTATGCTGATGACACCCAACTTCAAGATAGTGACTCACCTGATAATATACAGCGCCTGTTGACTCGCACCACTGAGTGTTACTCGGACATTAAGAACTGGATGACACACAATAGACTTCAGCTTAATGACGACAAGACAGAAGCTATCCTCATTGGCACCCGTCAGAAACTTTCCCAGCTGCCTCCTCTTTCTCTCCCATTATGTAACACATCAGTCCCAATTTCTGATTCAGCTAAAAACCTTGGTGTCTGCATTGACTCTACCCTGTCCATGAACAACTTTGTTTCTCAAACTGCCAGATCTTGCTACTATCATCTCCATCGTATAAGCCTGATCAGGAAGTATCTCTCTGTGGAAACAACTGCAAAACTCGTTCTCTCCTTCATAATGTCTCGCATTGACTATTGCAATTCACTCCTGTCTGGTCTTCCTGCCTCCACCATTCACATCCTACAGCGCATTCAAAACAATGCTGTACGCCTTGTACTCAAAAAGAAAAAAGCTGACCACATATCTCCTCTCCTGGCACAACTTCACTGGCTCCCTGTATCAAAGCGCATACAGTACAAACTAGACACCATGTGCTACAAAAGCCTCAATAACGCAGCCCCCGATTACCTGTCAAGCCTACTTGAGATCTAGGTTCCCTCACGTACCCTCCGCTCTGCCTCCGATCCTCTGACTTTTCGCTTTCCACGCACTAAGCTCAATACCTATGGTCCACGAGCCTTCTCTGTTTCTGGTCCACTCTCCTGGAACAAACTTCCTCTCTCAGTCCGTCAGCAACCTACTTTTGTCTCCTTCAAGTCCGCTCTCAAAACTCACCTTTTCTCCTCTGCATAAAATCCTAACCTCACTCAACCCCCCTCTGCAGCCTGTCTCCGCTCGGAGGGGAATCACTTTGTTTTAATATATAATTGTATATGATGTGCTCTCTGTGGTTTTCCATTGGTTTTATTCTTGCTTTTATTGCTTTTATTCTTTTCTCCCCATTTGTGGCCATGCATGTTGTGTGTGTGTGTGTGTGTGTGTGTGTGTGTGTGTGTGTGTGTGTGTGTGTGTGTGTGTGTGTGTGTGTGTGTGCGTGCGTGCGTGCGTGTGTGCGTGTGTGTCTTTTCGGCGCTTGGATTTGATTTTGTCGAGATTTGCGCTATATAAATATTGTAATTATTATGTATGCATGTGCGTACGTATGTATGTATGTATGTATGTATGTATACGCTTAGATTTATGTATGTATGTATGTATGCATGTATACGCTCAGCTTAGATTTATGTATGTAAGTATGTAAGCATGTATGTATGCATGTATACGCTCATATGTATGTAGGTATGTATGCATGTATACGCTCAGCGCTTAGATTTGATTTTGTCAAGATTTTGCGCTATATAAATAAAATATATTATTATTATTGTTCTGACAAAACTGGTGTTGTTCTCTGTGTTTTGACAAAACTAGTGTTGTTCTGTGTGTTCTGACAAAACTAGTGATGTTCTCTGTGTTCTGACAAAACTAGTGTTGTTCTCTGTGTTCTGACAACACTAGTGTTGTTCTCTGTGTTCTGACAAAACTAGTGATGTTCTCTGTGTTCTGACAAAACTAGTGATGTTCTCTGTGTTCTGACAAAACTGGTGTTGTCTGTGTTCTGACAAAACTAGTGTTGTTCTGTGTGTTCTGACAAAACTAGTGTTGTTCTCTGTGTTTTGACAAAACTAGTGTTGTTCTCTGTGTTCTGACAACACTAGGGTTGTTCTCTGTGTTCTGACAAAACTAGTGTTGTTCTGTGTGCTCTGACAAAACTAGTGATGTTCTCTGTGTTCTGACATAAACTAGTGATGTTCTCTGTGTTCTGACAAAACTAGTGTTGTTCTGTGTGCTCTGACAAAACTAGTGATGTTCTCTGTGTTCTGACATAAACTAGTGATGTTCTCTGTGTTCTGACAAAACTAGTGTTGTTCTGTGTGTTCTGACAAAACTAGTGTTGTTCTGTGTGTTCTGACAAAACTAGTGTTGTTCTGTGTGTTCTGACAAAACTAGTGTTGTTCTCTGTGTTCTGACAAAACTAGTGTTGTTCTGTGTGTTCTGACAAAACTAGTGTTGTTCTGTGTGTTCTGACAAAACTAGTATTGTTCTGTGTGTTCTGACAAACTAGTATTGTTCTCTGTGTTCTGACAAAACTAATGATGGTCTCTGTGTTCTGACAAAACTAGTGATGTTCTGTGTGTTCTGAAAAAACTAGTGTTGTTCTCTGTGTTCTGACAAAACTAGTGTTGTTCTCTGTGTTCTGACAAAACTAGTGATGTTCTCTGTGTTCTGACAAAACTAGAGTTGTTCTCTGTTCTCTGTGTTCTGACAAAACTAGTGATGTTCTGTGTGGTTCTGACAAAACTACTGTTGTTCTCTGAACAACTTTGTTTCTCAAACTGCCAGATCTTGCTACTATCACCTCCATCGTATAAGCCTGATTAGGAAGTATCTCTCTGTGGAAACAACTGCAAAACTCGTTCTCTCCTTCATAATGTCTCACATTGACTATTGCAATTCACTCCTGTCTGGTCTTCCTGCCTACACCACTCACATCCTACAGCGCATTCAAAACAATGCTGCACGCCTTGTACTCAAAAAGAAAAAAGCTGACCACATATCTCCTCTCCCTGTATCAAAGCGCATACAGTACAAACTAGACACCATGTGCTACAAAAGCCTCAATAACGCAGCCCCCGATTACCTGTCAAGCCTACTTGAGATCTATGTTCCCTCACGTACCCTCCGCTCTGCCTCCGATCCTCTGACTTTTCGCTTTCTACGCACTAAGCTCAATACCTATGGTCCACGAGCCTTTCTGTTTCTGGTCCGCTCTCCTGGAACAAACTTTCTCTCTCAGTCCGTCAGCAACCTACTTTTGTCTCCTTCAAGTCCGCTCTCAAAACTCACCTTTTCTCCTCTTCATAAAATCCTGACCTCACTCAATCCCCTCTGCAACCTGTCTCCACTCGGAGGGGAATCACATTGCAATATATAATTGTATATAATATGCTCTCTATAATTTTCCATTGTTTCTATTCTTTCTCCCCATTTATAGCCGTGTGTGTGTGTGTATGTGTGTGTGTTTGTGTGTGTGTGTGTGTGTGTGTGTGTGTGCGTGGGTGCGTGTGTGTGCGTGCGTGCGTGCGTGTGTGTGCGTGCGTGCGTGTGTGTGTGTTTCAGCGCTTAGATTTGATTTTATCAAGATTTTGCGCTATATAAATATTGTAATTATTATTATTATTCTCTGTGTTCTGACAAAACTAGTGATGTTCTCTGTCTTCTGACAAAACTAGTGTTGTTCTCTGTGTTCTGACAAAACTAATGATGTCTGTGTTCTGACAAAACTAGTGTTGTTGTCTGTGTTCTGACAAAACTAGTGTTGTTCTCTGTGTTCTGACAAAACTAGTGTTGTTCTCTGTGTTCTGACAAAACTAGCGTTGTTCTCTGTGTTCTGACAAAACTAGTGTTGTTCTCTGTGTTCTGACAAAACTAGTGATGTTCTCTGTGTTCTGTTCCTTGTCCGCTGTGTGTTCTGCCCTCTTCAGAATCTCACTGTGAACAATACGCAATGTGCTTTTTCTCACAATATGAGGGACTTGGAGTTTCAGGTCATCTTTTAAAAACAGGAAGCGTCGTTATGGGTTACAGGATTTCCTGCCGACCACACATTGTACAAATCATGTCCAGACAAAGGCCCACAGTCAGTGAACCAACGGCCACTGACCTGTTGTATAACCGCTTTCCACAGCAGTCAAATAAACAGCCACCAACATTGACTTTATGTGATTAGTCTTTGACACTTTGTGTGATAAGGTTTTAGTTTGTATATTTCACCCTTTTTCTTCTGCTGTGGCTGTGTTAGTTGACACGCTAGTCTTAACTGTATGTATTATTTGTATGTGTATATGTATGTTTGTATGTGTGATTTGTATGTGTATATGTATGTTTTGATGTATTATGTGTATAGTGTTATGTATGTTTGTATTATTATGTGTATAGTTATGTATGTTTGTATGTATTATGTGTATGTGTGTATGTATGTTTGTATGTATTATGTGTATATGTGTAGTATGTTTGTATGTATTATGTATATGTGTATATGTTTGTATGTATTATGTGTATGTGTGTATGTATGTTTGTATGTATTATGTGTATTGTGTATGTATGTTTATATGTATTATGTGTATGTGTATATGTATGTTTGTATGTATTATGTATATGTGTATAATGTATGTTTGTATGTATTATATGTATGTGTAATGTATGTTTGTATGTATTATGTGTATATGTATGTGATATGTATGTTTGTATGTATTATTTGTATGTGTATAAGTATGTTTGTATGTATTATTGTATGTGTATATGTATGTTTGTATGTATTATGTGTATGTGTATATGTATGTTTGTATGTATTATGTGTATGTGTATATGTATGTTTGTATGTATTATGTGTATGTGTCTATGTATGTTTGTATGTATTATGTGTATGTTATGTGTATGTAGTCCTCTGATTTTGTAGTTTAAGCACTAGCTCATGACTATGGTCATGTTCTATGTTTTTGATGTACTTATGGTAATTCTCTCTCAGTATGTTAGAATATTTTGTCTTTCAAGTGTCTATATTACTTTTGTCTGTAAATCTACCTCTCAACTTGCTGTCTGTGAGGAATTATATGGGGTTATAATATATAATGTATTATGTATGCTCTTATAATTTTCATTGCTTTTATGTTATGTGTTTATTGTTGTTTATTTTTTCATTTATAGCCATGCGTTTGTTGTAGTGTGTGTGTGTATATGTATGTTGCGTGATTGTATTGTGTATGTGTGTTTGTATGTGTGTTGTGTGTGTTGGTGGTGTGTTAGTGTGTAGTTGTTCGGTATAGATTTGATTTTATCGTATTATGATTAAAGTGTGTATGTATATAATATTGTAATTATTATGTATTATTAGTGTATTATTATGTATGTGTATGTGTATATGTATGTTTGTATGTATTATGTGTATGTGTCTATGTATGTTTGTATGTATTATGTGTATGTGTGTATGTATGTTTGTATGTATTATTTGTATGTGTTATGTATGTTTGTATGTATTATGTGTATGTGTCTATGTATGTTTGTATGTATTATGTATATGTGTATGATGTTGTTTTGTATTATGTGTATGTGTTATGTATGTTTGTATGTATTATGTGTATGTGTCTATGTATGTTTGTATGTATTATGTGTATGTGTTATGTATGTTTGTATGTATTATGTGTATGTGTATATGTATGTTTGTATGTTATTTAGGTGTGTATTGTATGTTTGTATGTATTATGTGTATGTGTATATGTATGTTTATGTATGTATTATTGTATGTGTATATGTATGTTTGTATGTATTATGTGTATGTGATATGTATGTTTGTATTTTTTATGTATATGTGTATATGTATGTTTGTATGTATTATTGTATGTGTATATGTATGTTTGTATGTATTATGTGTATGTGTTATGTATGTTTGTATGTATTATGTATATGTGTATATGTATGTTTGTATGTATTATGTATATGTGTATATGTATGTTTGTATGTATTATGTGTATGTGTTATGTATGTTTGTATGATTATGTGTATGTGTTATGTATGTTTGTATGTATTATGTGTATGTGTATATGTATGTTTTGTATGTATTTATGTGTATGTGTATATGTATGTTTGTATGTATTATGTGTATGTGTATATGTATGTCTGTATGTATTATGTGTATGTGTATATATATGTATGTGTGATTTGTATGTGTATATGTATGTATGTATTGTATTATGTGTATATGTATATGTATGTGGTTATTTGTATGTGTATATGTATGTGGTAATTTGTATGTGTATATGTATATGTATGTATGTATTATTTGTGTGTGTATATGTATGTGTATGTATGTGGCTATTGATACGTGTATATGTATATGTATGTATGTGGTTATTGATATGTGTATATGTATATGTATGTATGTGGTTATTGATATGTGTATATGTATATGTATGTATGTGGTTATTGATACGTGTATATGTATATGTATGTATGTGGTTATTGATATGTGTGTATGTATATGTATTATGTGGTTATTGATACGTGTGTATGCATTTTACACAAAAATAGACAAGAAAACCACAATGGATGTACACAGGTCCTGACTACAGGCTTGAAGCAACTGATTGATTGATTGCTGGATTTTTGTTTTCCGATAGTAAAGACAGTGACATAATATCTTTGTTTTCCAACAGTCAAGACAGTGACACAATATCTTTGTTTTCCAACAGTAAAGACAGTGACACAATATCTTTGTTTTCCAACAGTAAAGACAGTGACACAATATCTTTGTCTTTCCAACAGTAAAGACAGTGACACAATATCTTTGTTTTCCAACAGTAAAGACAGTGACACAATATCTTTGTTTTCCAACAGTAAAGACAGTGACACAATATCTTTGTCTTCCAACAGTAAAGACAGTGACATAATATCTTTGTTTTCCAACAGTAAAGACAGTGACACAATATCTTTGTTTTCCAACAGTAAAGACAGTGACACAATATCTTTGTTTTCCAACAGTCAAGACAGTGACACAATGTCTTTGTTTTCCAACAGTCAAGACAGTGACACAATATCTTTGTTTTCCAACAGTAAAGACAGTGACACAATATCTTTGTCTTCCAACAGTAAAGACAGTGACACAATATCTTTGTCTTCCAACAGTAAAGACAGTGACACAATATCTTTGTTTTCCAACAGTAAAGACAGTGACATAATATCTTTGTCTTTCCAACAGTAAAGACAGTGACACAATATCTTTGTCTTCCAACAGTAAAGACAGTGACACAATATCTTGTTTTCCAACAGTAAAGACAGTGACATAATATCTTTGTTTTCCAACAGTAAAGACAGTGACCACAATATCTTTGTTTTCCAACAGTAAAGACAGTGACAAATATC
>JAPXFY010000020.1:73920098-73952598 GCA_030674185.1 Monoplex corrugatus
ATTCTTTTCTCACATTGGACACAGCAGCAGGGAAGTTTCAGTCGTTTTCTCATAATTTTGTGTCTGGTGTTTGTTTGTTTGTACACTTACGCTTGACAAAGGCCAAATTTGCGCCTGTTTTGTCTTGTATTAAATACGCGTTCGTATTCTTCTTTCGTGTTTTCTCTGGTTCCTGTTTGGGAACGGTCATCTCACCAGACGGCAGATGTACATTAAAAGTAACCAGCAGAATCGGCCAAGCCAAAACAGCATTTTAGAAGATGAAAAGCATTCTTACCAACAAATGCCTGTCGATTAACATCAGGAAGAGGGTTCTTGAATGTTAAATAGAACCGACTCTGTTGTACTGTTGTGAGGCGTAGACAGTCAACACGCAAAGTCAACAAAATTGAAGCAACTGAAATGTGGTTTCTAAGAAGAATGTTGAGAGTTCCATGGACAGCAAAGAAAACAAACAAGACAGTCTTGAAGAAGGCAGACAAAAGAAGATTACGAAAAGACAAGCAACATTCATAGGACATCTTATAAGGAAAGGGGAATTACAAACACCTAGTCACAACAGGAAAGCTGGAGGGAAGGAGAGCGCCAGGTAGACCGAGGGAGAAAATATTTCACGAACTTGCAGAGTGTCTGAGGACAGACAGTATCTATAAACACAGCACAATCAGTATTTATAAACACAACACACAATAGTATTTATAAACACAACACAATCAGTATTTATAAACACAGCACAATCAGTATTTATAAACACAGCACAATCAGTATTTATAAACACAGCACAATCAGTATTTATAAACACACACACAATCAGTATTATAAACACAGCACAATCAGTATTTATAAACACAACACACAATCAGTATTATATAAACACAGCACAATCAGTATTTATAAACACAGCACAATCAGTATTTATAAACACAACACAATCAGTATTTATAAACACAACACAATCAGTATTTATAAAACACAACACAATCAGTATTTATAAACACACAGCACAATCAGTATTTATAAACACAACACAATCAGTATTTATAAACACACACATCAATCATACAGTATTTATATAACACAACACAATCAGTATTTATAAACACAACACACAATCAGTATTTATAAAACACAACACACAATCAGTATTATATAAACACACACACCAATCAGTATTTATAAACACAACACAATCAGTATTTATAAACACAAGCACAATCAGTATTTATATAAACACCACAAAACACACAATTCAGTATTTTAATAAACACAACACAATCAGTATTTATAAACACAACACAATCAGTATTTATAAAACAACAACAACACATCATATTTTAACCACACATCGTTTAACACATCGTATTTATAACACACACAATCAGTATTTATAACACAACATTTATAACCACACATCAGTATTTAACACAACCAATCAGTTTTAAAACACAATCAATTACAAAAACAAACAACAACGTATTAAACACATCTATAAACACACAGTTTAACACAACACAGAAACACCAATCGAAAAAACACACAACACAGATTTTAACAACACAACAGTATTTATAAACACAACAATCAGTTTTAAACACAAACAATCAGTATTTTAAACACACACTCATATTATAACACACAATCAGTATTAAACAACACAATCAGTATTATAAACAACACATCAGTTTTAAACACAACAAATCAGTATTATAACACAACAATCAGTTTTATAACAAACACAAATAGTTTTATAAACAACACAATCAGTATTATAACAAACACAATCAGTATTTATAACAACCAATCGTATTTATAAACACACAATCAGTATTATAAAACACCATCAGTATTATAAACAACACATAGTATTTATAACACACACAATCAGTTTTATAAACACACACAATAGTATTTATAAAACACAATCAGTTTAAACACAACAATCAGTATTAAACACACCAATCAGTATTTATAAACAAACAATCAGTATTTATAACCACACAATCAGTATTATAAACACACAACAGTTTAAACACACACAATCAGTATTTATAAACACACACAATAGTATTTATAACACACACATCGTATTTATAAACACAACATCGTATTTAAACCACAACAGTATTTTAAACACAACAATCAGTATTTATAAAACAACAATCAGTATTTTAAAACACACATCAGTTTTATAACACACACAATCAGTATTTATAACACACACAATCAGTATTTTAAACACACACATCGTATTTATAACACACAATCAGTATTATAACACAACACAATCAGTATTATAAACACAACAATCAGTATTAAAACACACACAATCAGTATTTATAAACACACACAATCAGTATTTATAAACACACACATCGTATTTATAAAACACACAATCAGTATTTATAAAACACAATCAGTATTTATAAAAACAACACAATCAGTATTTATAAACACACACATCGTATTTATAAACACAACAATCAGTATTTATAAAACACACAATCAGTATTTATAAACAACAATCAGTATTTATTAAACACACACATCAGTATTTATAAACACAACAATCAGTATTTATAAACACAACACAATCAGTATTTATAACACACACAATCAGTATTTATAAACACAACACATCAGTATTTATAAACACAACAATCGTATTATAAACAACACAATCAGTATTTATAAAACACAACAATCAGTATTTATATAACACACACAATCAGTATTTATAAAAAACCACAATCAAGTATTTTAAACACACACAATCAGTATTATAAAACAACACAATCAGTATTTATAAACACAACACAATCAGTATTATAAACACAACACAATCAGTATTTATAAAACAACACATCAGTATTTATAAACACAAACAATCAGTATTTATAAACACAAACATCAGTATTTAAACACAGCCAATCAGTATTTTAAACACAACACATCAGTATTTATAAACACAACACAATCAGTATTTATAAACACAAACAATCAGTATTTATAAAACACAACACAATCAGTATTTATAAAACAACACAATCAGTATTTATAAAACAACACAATCAGTATTTAAACACAACAATCAGTATTTATAAACACAAAATCAGTATTTATAAACACACACAATCAGTATTTTAAAACACAAACATCAGTATTTATAAACACAACAAAATCGTATTTATAACACAACCATCAGTATTATATAACACAACATCAGTATTTATAAAACAACACAATCAGTATTTTATAAACACAACACATCAGTATTTATAACACAACACATCAGTATTTATAAACACAACACAATCAGTATTTATAAACAAACAATCAGTATTTTATAAACACAACACAATCAGTATTATAAACACAAACAATCAGTATTATAAACACAACACAATCAGTATTTATAAAACAACACAATCAGTATTTATAAACACAACACAATCAGTATTATAAACACAACACATCAGTATTTATAAACACAACACATCAGTATTATAAACACAACACACAATCAGTATTTATAAAACAACACAATCAGTTTTTATAAACACACACATCAGTATTTTAAAACAAACACATCAGATTTATAAACACAACACAATCAGTATTTTAACACAAACCACTCAGTTTATAACAACACAATCAGTATTTATAAACACAACACAATCAGTATTTATAACACACACAATCAGTATTTAAAACACACCAAATCATATTTATATAACACAACACAATCAGTATTTATATAAACACAACACAATCAGTATTTATAAAAAACACAATCGTATTATATAAACAACACAATCAGTATTTATATAAACAAACACACAGAAACCAACAATCAGTTTTTAAACACAACAATCGTTTTAAACACCATCAGTTTTAACACACACAAATATTTATAAACACAACACATTTTAAACAAACATTATACCAATTATAAACAACAAATCATATTATAAAAACATCATTTTCCATATTTAAACACACATCAGTTTAACACACCACAGTTTATAACACACAATCAGTATTATAAAACAACACAATCAGTATTATAAACACCACACAATCTATTTATAAACACACACAATCAGTTTATAAACAACACAATCAGTATTTATAACACAAATCAGATTTATAACACACACAATATATTTAACCACCAATCAGTATTTATAAAACACAATCATATTTATAACACAACAAATCATATTTTAACACACACAATCGTATTTTAACACAACCAATCAGTATTATAAACACAACAATCGTATTTATAAACACAATCAGATCTATAAATAAAAACAGATATTATATAACACAACACAAATATATTATAAACACACACAATCAGTATTTATAAACACAACACAATCAGTATTTATAAACACAACACACAATCAGTATTTATAAACACACACAATCAGTATTATAAACACAACACAATCAGTATTTATAAAACACACACAATCAGTATTTATAAACACAACACAATCAGTATTTATAAAACACAACACAATCAGTATTTATATAAACACAACACAATCAGTATTATATAAACACAGCACAATCAGTATTTATAAACACAACACAATCAGTATTTATAAAACACAGACAATCAGTATTTATTAAACACAACACAATCAGTATTATAAACACACACAATCAGTATTTATAAACACAACACAATCAGTATTTATATACAAACACAGTTAACACAACAATCAGTATTTATATAAACACAGCACAATCAGTATTTATAAACACACACACAATCAGTATTTATAAACACAACACAATCATATTTTATAAAACACAACACAATCAGTATTTATAAACACAACACAATCAGTATTATATAAACACAACACAATCAGTATTTATAAACACAACACAATCAGTATTATATAAACACAACACAATCAGTATTTATAAACACACACAATCAGTATTTATATAAACACAACACAATCAGTATTTATAACACACACACAATCAGTATTTATATAAACACAACACAATCAGTATTTATAAACACAACACAATCAGTATTTATATAAACACAACACAATCAGTATTATAAACACACACAATCAGTATTATATAAACACACACAATCAGTATTTATAAACACACACACAATCAGTATTATACAACATCAGTATAAAACACAACAATCAGTATTTATAAACACAAACGTAACAACACATCAGTATTTATAAAACAACATCAATCAGTATTTATAAACACAACAACAATCAGTATTTATAAACACAACACAATCAGTATTATAAACACAGACACAATCAGTATTTATATAAACACAACACAATCAGTATTTATATAAACACAACACAATCAGTATTTATAAACACAACACAATCAGTATTATATAAACACAACACAATCAGTATTTATAAACACAACACAATCAGTATTTATATAAACACAACACAATCAGTATTTATAAACACAACAACAATCAGTATTTATATAAACACAGCACACAATCAGTATTTATAAACACAACACAATCAGTATTTATATAAACACAGCACACAATCAGTATTTATATAAACACAACACAATCAGTATTTATATAAACACACACACAATCAGTATTTATATAAACACAACACAATCAGTATTTATAAACACACACACAATCAGTATTATATAAACACAACACAATCAGTATTTATAAACACAACACAATCAGTATTTATATAAACACAACACAATCAGTATTATATAAACACACACACAATCAGTATTTATATAAACACAACACAATCAGTATTTATAAAACACAGCACACAATCAGTATTTATATAAACACAACACAATCAGTATTTATAAACACAGCACACAATCAGTATTTATATAAACACACACACAATCAGTATTTATAAACACAACACAATCAGTATTTATATAAACACAACACAATCAGTATTTATAAACACAGACAAATCAGTATTTATATAAACACAGCACAATCAGTATTATAAACACAGCACACAATCAGTATCTTATATAAACACACACAATCAGTATTTATAAAACACACACAATCAGTATTATAAACACAAACAATCAGTATTATATAAACACAACACAATCAGTATTATATAAACACAACACAATCAGTATTTATAAACACAACACAATCAGTATTTATAACACAACACAATCAGTATTATAAACACAGTACAATCAGTTATATAAAACACAACACAATCAGTATATTATAAACACAGTACACACATCAGTATTTATAAACACAACACAATCAGTATTTAAAACACCAAATACAATCAGTATTATATAAACACAACACAATCAGTATATATTATAAACACAGTACAATCAGTATATTATAAAACACACAGCACAATCAGTATATATATAAAACACAGCACACAATCAGTATATTATAAACACAGTAACAATCAGTATTTATAAAACACAACACAATCAGTATTATATAAACACAACACAATCAGTATTTATAAACACAGCACACAATCAGTATCTATATAAACACAACACAATCAGTATTTATAAACACACACAATCAGTATATTATAAACACACACACAATCAGTATTATATAAACACAACACAATCAGTATTTATATAAACACAACACAATCAGTATTTATATAAACACAACACAATCAGTATATATAAACACAACACAATCAGTATTTATATAAACACAACACAATCAGTATTTATAAACACAACACAATTCAGTATTTATATAAACACAACACACAATCAGTATTTATAAACACAGACACAATCAGTATTTATATAAACACAACACAATCAGTATTTATAAACACACATCAATCAGTATTTATAAACACAACACAATCAGTATATATAAACACAGCACAATCAGTATTATATACACACAGCACAATCAGTATCATATAAACACAGCACACCAATCAGTATTTATATAAACACAACAGCACAATCAGTATTTATAAACACAGCACAATCAGTATTTATAAACACAGCACAATCAGTATTTATATAAACACAGCACAATCAGTATTACGATCAGCAAACAAACAACGCCATGTTAGAGTTATTATCATGGCAGCTGTAATCATGTCATCACTGGACTCAAGAAATTTGACAAATAACATGACAATTGTAAGCCATCGTTCTTATCTTTTATTTCTATCAGTTTGTCCAAGGTCGAGTAAGTGCTAGCACATACTTGGTTCATTTTTCAAGTGCGGTGAACTTTTCCAACATGGAATTTTTATCACCGAACAAAAAACCGTTAAGAGGTAGTGACGCTGTTGTCAGGTATTTTTAGTTTTAGGAACAATACTGTTGTCACGACTTTGTGTTTGCTGAAGGCACACAGTAACAAACATATCATGAACTTTACAACACCGGTTTGATTTTGTACTATGCCAACATATCCACCCAATAGATTGTGACTGCTACGTTTTAAATGCTTTCTGTTGTGGTCATCTGCTGTCAGGAATATTATGCAATTCATCACATATATGTTAGGTAGATGTGTGCGACATAGCTTATTGGTGTTTCACCACAGTGTCAGCGGACAGATCGTGTTGGTGTTTCACCAGAGTATCGTCAACTGTTTGAACACACTGCTAGACAAGAGTGTGTGATGACATTGTAATAAGCCGTAGTCTTTGGCATTGCATTGTGCTGTTTGTTATAGTATAACATGTTGTTGTATTCCAAGCAAGCAAAGCCAGAGCAAGATTGAGGCAGCCGAGATGTGGTTTCTCAGAAGAATGTTGAGAGTTCCATGGACAGCAAAGAAAACAAACGAGACAGTCTTGATGGAGGCAGACACAAGTAGATCACTCATAAGGAAGATTAGGAAAAGACAAACAACATTTATAGGCCATTTTATGAGAAGGGGGATTTGGAGCACCTGGTCACAACGGGAAAGCTGGAGTGAAAGAGAGCACCGGGTAGACCCAGGGAGAGAATGCTGGACGGACTTGCAGAGTGGCTGGGGATGAGGAGGGTGGGGGAGATGCTGGGGGCAACGAGAGATAGAGATGGCTGGAAGTCCATGGTCGCCAACGCCATGCGGCAGGGTACCTGATGATGATGATGATGATGATGATGATGATGTATTCCACGTGTTGCACATACTGTGTTGCGCTGTATTTGACGTTGTGTCATTAGGCCTATGAGTTTCTTTTCACTGAAATGTTAACTGTACATCACCAAGATTAGCAAAACTTATGTTTTTTTGTGTTTTGTTATGCAATGTGACTTTTGCTTTGCCTACTAAAGTATTTTTCATTCTTTCCAATAGAAGTTAGCAAAAGACAATACAATACGACATAATACAAGATGATTCAGTGCAACATACTGCAACACAATACAACACAATGAAAAAAAAAAAGCCGGCAAAACCAGATGATACGTGATGCAGTATAGCACCATGTTATCACTCGTCTGTCTGAACAAATTACACTCACATCTTGTGACTACATCTGATGACTAGAGGAACTTTGTTTCTGTATACAGTTAGTGTACATAATACATACATACATAATACATCATACATACATACATACATAATACATAATACATACATACATACATACATACATACATACATACATACATAATAATACATACATACATACATAATACTACATTACATACATACATATATACATAATACTATACATACAATACATACATACATATAATACATACATACATACATACATACATACATACAATACATACATACATACATATATAATACATACATACATACATACAAACATGCATACATACATACATACAAACATACAATACATACAAACATACATACATACATACATACATACATACATACATACTACATACAAACATACATAATACATACATACCTACACATATACAAATACATATACATACAAATACATACATACATGCATACACATACAAATACATACATACTACTACATACATACATAATACATACATACATACAATACATACATACATACATACACACATACATACATACATACTTACATACATACACACAACTAATACATACATACATACATATACACACAGGCATGCATCATACATACACACATACATACATACATACATACACACAACATACACATACTACATACATACATACATACATAACACACACTACATACATACATACATACATACATACACATCACACATACATACATACATACATACATACATACATACTACACATACATACAACATACATACACAACATACATACATACATACATACATACATACACACACATACATACATCTACATACATACATACACAACATACATACATACATACATACACATACATACTACATACATACATATCATACACACACATACATACTACATACATACATACATACATACACACATACATACATACATACACACATATATACATACATACACACATATATACATACATACTACATACATACATACCTACATACATACATACATACATACATACATATATACACACATGCATGCATGCATAATACACACATACATACACATACACATACATACATGCATGCAGTCATGCATACACACACATACATACATACATACAGACAGACAGACACAGATACATACATACATACATACATACGCACATACATACATACATACATACATACATACATACATACATACATACATACATCATACGTACGTACGTACGTACGTACACAGACACACATATACAAACACACATATAAAAAAAACACACACACAAATACAAACACACACACACACACACACATACAAACACACACACACACACACACAAGTACTCGAACAGAAAGAGAAAGGCTATTCATTCCTGTCAAACGTGTCCTGACTCAAAAACATGGCAGCTCCACAATCACGTGGGATAAAGTCCCACGTCATACAACAACCAACCCACTGCTGACCACCTGTGACGTCACACAGCATCCACACGACATCAACACACAGGGGAAATAACCCAATATGGTATGATGTGGACAGAAGGTGAATGTCCATTTGCGGGACGAATCAGCTCATGCACCACTTAATGACAGAAGCAGTGACAAATACAAGACTCCCAGGTACACGTACTTTGACAGTGAAATGACTTTAAAACAATGCAATTTACTGAGTAAACTGACGCTGAGATTGTGGTCCTCGCTCCATTTTAAGTAAGCGTATTCTGCCTGGCCTTCCCTGTTGCTGTTAATACCACTAATACTTCTACATTTGCTGCTAATACCACTAATACTTCTACTGTTGCTGTTAATACCACTAACACTTCTCCTGTTGCTGTAATAACTATCTCACTGTTGCTGTTAATACCACTAATCTTCTACTGTTCTGTTAATACTACCCAGTCTAATACCTAATCTTACTGTTGCTGTTAATACCACTTAAACACTATCTCACTGTTGCTGCTAATACCACTAATACTACTACGTTGCTGCTAATACCACTAATACTTCTACTGTTGCTGTTAATACCACTAATACTTCTACTGTTGCTGTAATACCACTAATACTTCTACTGTTGCTGCTAATACCACTAATACTTCTACTGTGCTACAATACCACTAACTAGTTGCTGCTAATACCACAACTTACGTTCGCAATACCACTATACTTCTACTGTTGCTGTTAATACCACTAATACTTCTACTGTTGCTGTTAATACCACTATACTCTACTATTGCTGCTAATACCACTAATACTTCTACTGTTGCTGTTAATACCACTAATACTTCTACGTGCTGCTAATACCACTAATACTTACTGTTCTGTATACCACAAACTTCACTGTTGCTGTTAATACCACTAATACTTCTACTGTTGTTGCTAATACCACTAATACTTCTACTGTTGCTGTTAATACCACTAATACTTTACTGTTGCTGCTAATACCACTAATACTTCTACTGTTGCTGCTAATACCACTAATACTTCTACTGTTGCTGCTAATACCACTAATACTTCTACTGTTGCTGCTAATACCACTAATACTTGTACTGCTGTGTGTTTGTCTTTGTGTTAATGTCATATATGGATGTTAGTTCAGTGTTAGTGATTATGATATGTGTCAAGTTTAGTTTGTGTTGGTGTTGGTTTTAAGTGTTGTGTGTTGGTATTTGTCTAGGTTGGTGTTAGTGTCAATGCTAGTGTCAATGTCAGTGCTAGTGTCAATTTTAGTGTTAGTGTTGGTGCTTGGCGGTAGAGTTAGTGTTGTGTCAGTGTCAGTTAGTATTAGTGTTAGTGTCAGTGTTAGTGTTAGTGTTATTGTCAGTGTTGGTGCTTGTGGTAGAGTTAGTGTTGGTGTCATGTCAGTGTCAGTGTCATGTCAGTGTTAGTGTAGTGTCAATGTCAGTGTTAGTGTCTGTGTTAGTGTTAGTGTTAGTCAATGTCATGTCAGTGTTAGTGTTAGTGTTAGTGTCAGTGTCAGTGTCAGTGTTAGTGTTAGTGTTAGTGTCAATGTCAGTGTCAGTGTCAGTGTTAGTGTTAGTGTTAGTGTCAGTGTCAGTGTAGTGTCAGTGTCAGTGTTAGTGTCAGTGTCAGTGTTAGTGTTTGTCAGTGTCAGTGTCAGTGTAGTGTTAGTGTTAGTGTCAGTGTCAGTGTCAGTGTTAGTTAGTTAGTGTCAGTGTCAGTGTTAGTGTTAGTGTCAGTGTTAGTGTCAGTGTCAGTGTTAGTGTCAGTGTCAGTGTCAGTGTTAGTGTTAGTGTTAGTGTTAGTGTCAGTGTCAGTGTTAGTGTTAGTGTCAGTGTTAGTGTCATGTCATGTGTCAGTGTTAGTGTTAGTGTTCAGTGTCAGTGTTAGTGTCAGTGATATGTCAGTGTCAGTGTCAGTGTTAGTGTAGTGTCAGTGTTAGTGTCAGTGTCAGTCATAGTGTCAGTGTTAGTGTCAGTGTTAGTGTCAGTGTTAGTGTTAGTGTTAGTGTCAGTGTAGTGTAGTGTCAGTGTCAGTGTTAGTGTCAGTGTTAGTGTTAGTGTCAGTGTTAGTGTCAGTAGTGTTAGTGTCAGTGTTAGTGTTAGTGTCAGTGTCAATGTTAGTGTCAGTGTCAGTGTTAGTGTCAGTGTTAGTGTCAGTATGTTAGTGTCAGTGTTAGTGTTAGTGTCAGTGATGTAGTGTCAGTGTCAGTGTTAGTGTTAGTGTCAGTGTTAGTGTCAGTGTTAGTGTCAATGTTAGTGTTAGTTTCAGTGTCAGTGTCAGTGTCAGTGATAGTGTCAGTGTCAGTGTTAGTGTTAGTGTCAGTGTTAGTGTTAGTGTCAGTGATAGTGTCAGTGTTAGTGTCAGTGTTAGTGTCAGTGTTAGTGTTAGTGTTAGTGTCAGTGTCAGTGTTAGTGTCAGTGTCAGTGTTAGTGTCAGTGTTAGTGTTAGTGTCAGTGTTAGTGTCAGTGTTAGTGTCAGTGTAGTGTTAGTGTCAGTGTCAATGTTAGTGTCAGTGTCAATGTTAGTGTCAGTGTTAGTGTCAGTGTTAGTGTCAGTGTTAGTGTTAGTGTCAGTGATAGTGTCAGTGTTAGTGTTAGTGTCAGTGTTATGTCAGTGTTAGTGTCATGTCAGTGTTAGTGTCAGTGTCAGTGTCAGTGTAGTGTCAGTGTTAGTGTCAGTGTTAGTGTCAGTGATAGTGTCAGTGTTAGTGTTAGTGTCAGTGTCAGTGTCAGTGATAGTGTTAGTGTCAGTGTTAGTGTCAGTGTTAGTGTCAGTGTTAGTGTTAGTGTCAGTGTCAGTGTTAGTGTCAGTGTTAGTGTCAGTGTTAGTGTTAGTGTCAGTGTTAGTGTCAGTGTCAGTGTAGTGTCAGTGTCAGTGTTAGTGTTAGTGTCAGTGATAGTGTCAGTGTTAGTGTCAGTGACAGTGTTAGTGTCATGTCAGTGTCAGTGTCAGTGTTATTGTCAGTGTCAGTGTCAGTGTCAGTGTCAGTGTTAGTGTCAGTGTTGTTTATGGCCCAGTCGGCAGTGCAGAGCCATACCAGGGCAAAACATACACAACACCTCACTGGAAAACAACAAGAACAACAACAACACAAACAACAACAAGAACAATAACAAAACATCGGGAAAAGAAAACCAAGTGCACAAATGAAGGACATGCCCCTGGCGTTGACCATTCCATCCACTTTATCATGGGGGTTGGGTGGGGGTGGGGGGTGTTAAAAAACAACCTGTTTACGTCCCCTACTTTTCACCCATCTTAATGGCCACAGAAGCTGGGACAAGTTTTACAATGTTGTGATGACGACGATGACGATGATAATCATGATGCTATAAAATTCCATCTAGGATTGAGACTGCGTGACAGGGCTGTACTCTACACTTACTATCAGGGCTGTACTCTACACTTACTGTCAGGGCTGTTCTCTACACTTACTATCAGGGCTGTACTCTACACTTACTGTCAGGGCTGTACTCTACACTTACTGTCAGGGCTGTTCTCTACACTTACTGTCAGGGCTGTTCTCTACACTTACTGTCAGGGCTGTACTCTACACTTACTGTCAGGGCTGTACTCTACACTTACTGTCAGGGCTGTACTCTACACTTACTGTCAGGGCTGTTCTCTACACTTACTGTCAGAGCTGTACTCTACACTTACTGTCAGGGCTGTACTCTACACTTACTGTCAGGGCTGTACTCTACACTTACTGTCAGGGCTGTTCTCTACACTTACTGTCAGAGCTGTACTCTACACTTACTGTCAGGGCTGTACTCTACACTTACTGTCAGGGCTGTTCTCTACACTTACTGTCAGAGCTGTACTCTACACTTACTGTCAGGGCTGTACTCTACACTTACTGTCAGGGCTGTTCTCTACACTTACTGTCAGGGCTGTTCTCTACACTTACTGTCAGGGCTGTACTCTACACTTACTGTCAGGGCTGTACTCTACACTTACTGTCAGGGCTGTTCTCTACACTTACTGTCAGGGCTGTACTCTACACTTACTGTCAGGGCTGTACTCTACACTTACTGTCAGGGCTGTACTCTACACTTACTGTCAGGGCTGTACTCTACACTTACTGTCAGGGCTGTTCTCTACTCTTACTGTCAGGGCTGTACTCTACACTTACTGTCAGGGCTGTACTCTACACTTTGTACTCTACACTTACTATCATGGCTGTACTATACGCTTACTGTCAGGACTGTACTCTACACTTACTGTCAGGGCTGTACTCTACACTTACTGTCAGGGCTGTACTCTACACTTACTGTCAGGGCTGTATTCCACGCTTACTGTCAGAGTATATCCTGACGTCAACCAGGCCCCAAACATACAGACACCTGTGGCGTTAGTCAGAAGATTTGAACAACAATCCAAATGACGCATCCGTGAAGTGAACGAAACTCATTTGTGTGGTCCCAGTCTTCCAATGAGCCCATAACACGCTCAACTCTTTGTAGGAACCGGATGGAGCCGAAAAATCCTACAATGATGTTTGAAGGGACTGATGGGCCATTTTATGAGGAAGGGGGATTTGGAGCACCTGGTCACAACGGGAAAGCTGGTGGGAAAGAGAGCACCGGGTAGACCCAGGGAAAGAATGCTGGACGGACTTGCAGAGTGGCTGGGGATGAGGAGGGTGGGGGAGATGCTGGGTGCAACGAGAGATAGAGATGGTTGGAGGTCCATGGTCGCCAACGCCATGCGGCAGGGCACCTGATGATGATGATGATGATGGGGATTCGTACCCAAACCTTCCAGTCGGTAGTCCGTTTACGAAAAGATTTAAAATTGGTAATGGAAAGACTCAGAGACACTTAAGAAAAGAGCTCAGGTGTTTGTTAAATCACGTACATCACTGAGCAGCAGTAAATGAAACATGTACAACCATCTTCTTATTAATGTTATAACGCAAACGATCATCTAGTTGAAATCTCTTTTGTAGCTGTACACACACTATGCTACTAAAATCTTCAGCCGGCCTTATTTCTACACACATGTCTGTCTCCCAAGCCTAAGATGTTATTTTTTCTGTATACATATAGACTAAGTGCTGTTTTAGTTTGGTCAGTTCTTCTAAAACTGCATTGAAGGAAATTGAAAATCGTTCTTACCAACAAATGCCTATCAGTTAACATCAGGAAGAGAGTTCTTCAGTGTTCTGTAGAACCGATACTGTTGTACGGATGCCAAGCCTCTACAATCAAAAGCAAAGTCAGAACAAGATTGAGGCAGAAGAAAAATGCTAAACGTTCCATGATCAGCAAAAACAACAACAACAACAACAACAACAAACAAAAAAAACACAAAAAAAACAACAAACAAAGTCTTAAAGAAGCAAACACAAAAAGAACATTAGTAAAGGCGATTAGGAAAAGGCAAGCAACCTTGATAGGACATTTTTTGAGGCAAGAGAGAAATTTGAGCACCTAGTCACAACAAGAAAGCTCGAGGGGAAAAGAGCACTAGGTAGACACAGGGAGAAACTATTGGACGGATTTGCAGAGTAGATGGGGATAGAAAGAGTAGACGATATACTTGCAGCAACGAAAGATAGATTGATGTGGAGGGCCATGATCGCCAACGCCATATATGCGTATGGCATTAATGATGATGATGAATGTACTAAATCTCCCCCCCGGTTCTTTCTCTCTCTCTCTTTCCATCTCTTTCTGTGTTTGTTCCTCCCCTGTCTTTCTGTCCTGGTTTTTTTAACCAACCCAATTTGAGTGCAGCTACCCCAAGGTATGACTTACTTGCTTCCTGTGGTATTTTGGTCATGTTCGATGATAGCAGTAACGACACAGCTTTATGTTCTCTCTCTGTCTCTGTCTCTCTCTCTCTCTGTGTCTCCCTGTCCCTCTCTCTGTCTGTGTCTCTCTCTGTCTCCCTGTCCCTCTCTCTGTCTGTGTGTGTGTCTCTCTCTCTGTCTCCCTGTCCCTCTCTCTGTCTCTGTCTCTCTCCGTCTCTGTCTCCCTGTCCCTCTCTCTGTCTCTCTCTCTGTGTCTCTCTGTCTCCCTGTCCCTCTCTCTGTCTCTGTCTCTCTGTCTGTGTCTCTCTCTGTCTCCCTGTCCCTCTCTCTGTCTCTGTCTCTGTCTCTCTGTCTGTGTCTCCCTGTCCCTCTCCTCTGTCTCTGTCCTCTCTCTCTCTGTCTGTGTCTCTCTCTGTGTCTCCCTGTCTCCTCTCTCTGTCTCTGTCTCTTCTGTCTTGTCTGTCTCTCTGTCTCTGTCCCTCTCTCTGTCTCTGTCTCTCTTCTGTCTCTCTTGTCTCTGTCTCTCTCTGTCCTGTCCTGTCCTTCTGTCTCTCTCGTCTCCCTCTGTTCCCTCTCTCTCTCTCTGTCTCCCTGTCCCTCTCTCTGTCTCCTGTCCCTCTCTCTGTCTCTGTCTCTCTTCTGTGTCTCTCTCTCGTCCCTCTCTCTGTCTCTCTCTGTCTCCTGTCCCTCTCTCTGTCTCTCTGTCTCTGTCTCTGTCTCCCTGTCCCCTTCTCTCTGTCTCCTGTCCTCTCTCTCTCCTGTCTCCCTGTCCCTCTCTCTGTCTCTGTCTCTCTCTGTCCTCTCTTGTCTCCCGTCCCTCTCTCGTCCTGTCTTCCTGTCCCCTCTCTGTCTCTCGTCCTCTCTCTGTCCCCTGCCCTCTCTCTGTCTCTCTCTCTGTCTCCCTTCCTCTCTCTGCTCTGTCTGTCTGCCCTGTCCCTCCTCTGTCTCTCTCTCTCTGTCTCTCCTGTCTCCTCTCTCTGTCTCTTCTCCCTCTCTCTCTCTGTCTCCCTGTCCCCTCTCTCTCTGTTCGTCTTCTCTGTCTCTGTCTGTCTGTCTCTGTCTCTCTCTCACACAGATTCACTTTACCTGTATGATAAACACACCCCATAAATGCTTTCCCTTTGTATATTTGTAAGTCATATTTTCACAGTTCTTGTACACTTTGGTTATTCAGTTTGAAGTGATACGTTTCACTTTCATGTCTTTACACTGGCAGTATTTGATGAAGTGTAGCGAGGGGCGGGCTGTAGGACAGGTCCAGTGGGACTTGTTGCTACTATACTTGGCTCTAAAGTGTTTTGAACGTTGAAGTTTGAAGTGGTGCGCTGACGGAAATATTCCAGATGTGGTTATGAAATATTTATGATCAAGCTATGAAAGCATTCACCGCGCTGATGTTTTTATGGGATCTCTTAGATAAAAAAGCAGCAAAGTGCGTGTATTATTAAGGACTGTACGTGTACTTAACAACACTTTAACTAAAAGGCAGGATAGGAAAACACTTACTATGCGCTAGTAAAACCATGACAGCAATGACCGCTAAATGGCCGCTTTGTATCACGTGCACCCTGTGGCCTGTTGGATAAATCACCCAGCCCCATAAAGCCAGGTTCAATCCCTGGTCGCACAATGACTCCTTCCCCCCTCCCCCCCCCCCCCCCATAATCAGTGCATTGCGTGCCAGTTTTTCACACGACGCAATCAAGCCAGGTCGTGAGTGCAACATGCTGTTAGAGCATGTAAAAGATCCCACGGCAAAACAACAGCTGTCTGTCGCAAAATGTGGTTGAATTCTATTTTTGATAGTTGACAAAACCGACATACAGACATCAATGAGTTAATGAAACAGGGGACAATACAGACACCAATGAGTTAATGAAACAGGGGACAATACAGACACCAATGGGTTAATGAAACAGGGAACAATACAGACACCAATGAGTTAAACAGGGAACAATACAGACACCAATGAGTTAAACAGGGAACAATACAGACACCAATGAGTTAAACAGGGAACAATACAGACACCAATGGGTTAAACAGGGAACAATACAGACATAGTGATTTAAACAGGGAACAATACAAACACCAATGGGTTAAACAGGGAACAATACAGACATAGTGAGTTAAACAGGGAACAATACAGACATAGTGAGTTAAACAGGGAACAATACAGACACCAATGAGTTAAACAGGGAACAATACTGACATAGTGAGTTAAACAGGGAACAATACAGACATAGCGAGTTAAACAGGGAACAATACAGACACCAATGAGTTAAACAGGGAACAATACAGACATAGCGAGTTAAACAGGGAACAATACAGACACCAATGAGTTAAACAGGGAACAATACAGACATAGCGAGTTAAACAGGGAACAATACAGACATAGTGAGTTAAACAGGGAACAATACAGACACCAATGAGTTAAACAGGGAACAATACAGACATATTGAGTTAAACAGGGAACAATACAGACAGGAATGAGTTAAACAGGGAGCAATACAGACATAGTGAGTTAAACAGGGAACAATACAGACATAGTGAGTTAAACAGGGAACAATACAGATATAGTGAGTTAAACAGGGAACAATACAGACATAGTGAGTTAAACAGGGAACAATACAGACACCAATGAGTTAAACAGGGAACAATACAGACATAGTGAGTTAAACAGGGAACAATACAGACACCAATGAGTTAAACAGGTAACAGTACAGACACCAGTGAGTTAAACAGGGAACAATACAGACACCAATGAGTTACACAGGGAACAATACAGACATAGTGAGTTAAACAGGGAACAATACAGACACCAATGAGTTAAACAGGGAACAATACAGACACCAATGAGTTAAACAGGTAACAATACAGACATAGTGAGTTAAACAGGGAACAATACAGACACCAATGAGTTAAACAAGGAACAATACAGACACCAATGAGTTAAACAGGGAACAATACAGACATCAAAGTGTTAAACAGGGAACAATACAGACACCAATGAGTTAAACAGGGAACAATACAGACATAGTGAGTTAAACAGGGAACAATACAGACACCAATGAGTTAAACAGGGAACAATACAGACACCAATGAGTTAAACAGGGAACAATACAGACATAGTGAGTTAAACAGGGAACAATACAGACATAGTGAGTTAAACAGGGAACAATACAGACATAGTGAGTTAAACAGGGAAACAATACAGACACACCAATGAGTTAAACAGGGAACAATACAGACATAGTGAGTTAAATAGGGAACAATACAGACACCAATGAGTTAAACAGGGAACAATACAGACATAGTGAGTTAAACAGGGAACAATACAGACATAGTGAGTTAAACAGGGAACAATACAGACACCAATGAGTTAAACAGGGAACAATACAGATAGTGAGTTAAACAGGGAACAATACAGACATAATGAGTTAAACAGGGAACAATACAGACATCAATGAGTTAAACAGGGAACAATACAGACATAGTGAGTTAAACAGGGAACAATACAGACACATAGTGAGTTAAACAGGGAACAATACAGACACCAAGTGAGTTAAACAGGGAACAATACAGACATAGTGAGTTAAACAGGGAACAATACAGACAAATGGAGTTAAACAGGGAACAATACAGCATATGAGTTAAACAGGGAACAATACAGACATAGTGAGTTAAACAGGGCATACAATTTACAGACAGACAATGAGTTAAACAGGAACAATACAGACATGTAGTTAAACAGGGAACAATACAGACTATGAGTTAAACAGGGAACAATACGAATGAGTTAAACAGGGAACAATACAGACACCAATGAGTTAAACAGGGAACAATACAGACAATTTGAGTTAAACAGGGAACAATACAGACATAGTGAGTTAAACAGGGAACAATACAGACATAGTGAGTTAAACAGGGAACAATACAGACACTATGAGTTAAACAGGGAACAATACAGACATCAATGAGTTAAACAGGGAAACAAATACAGACACTAGTGAGTTAAACAGGGAACAATACAGACATAGTGAGTTAAACAGGGAACAATACAGACATAAGTGAGTTAAACAGGGAACAATACAGACACCAATGAGTTAAACAGGGAACAATACAGAACCAATGAGTTAAACAGGGAACAATACAGACACATGAGTTAAACAGGGAACAATACAGACATAGTGAGTTAAACAGGGAACAATACAGAATAGTGAGTTAAACAGGGAACATACAGACACCAATGAGTTAAACAGGAACAAACAGCATATGAGTTAAACAGGGAACAATACAGACATAGTGAGTTAAACAGGGAACAATACAGACAATGAGTTAAACAGGGAACAATACAGACATAGTGAGTTAAACAGGGAACAATACAGACATAATGAGTTAAACAGGAACAATACAGACATAGTGAGTTAAACAGGGAACAATACAGACATAGTGAGTTAAACAGGAACAATACAGACATAATGAGTTAAACAGGGAACAATACAGACATAGTGAGTTAAACAGGGAACAATACAGACACCATGAGTTAAACAGGGAACAATACAGACATATGAGTTAAACAGGGAACAATACAGAATAGTGAGTTAAACAGGGAACAATACAGACACAATGAGTTAAACGGAACAATACAGACACCAATGAGTTAAACAGGGAAAATACAGACATAGTGAGTTAAACAGGGAACAATACAGACATAGTGAGTTAAACAGGGAACAATACAGACAATGAGTTAAACAGGAACAATACAGAATAGTGAGTTAAACAGGGAACAATACAGACACTAATGAGTTAAACAGGGAACAATACAGACATGTGAGTTAAACAGGGAACAATACAGACATAGTGAGTTAAACAGGGAACAATACAGACATATGAGTTAAACAGGGAACAATACAGACATATGAGTTAAACAGGGAACAATACAGATATAGTGAGTTAAACAGGGAACAATACAGACACCAATGAGTTAAACAGGGAACAATACAGACACCAATGAGTTAAACAGGGAACACTACAGACACAGTGAGTTAAAGAGGGAACAATACAGACACAATGAGTTAAACAGGGAACAATACAGACACCAATGAGTTAAACAGGGAACAATACAGACATAGTGGAGTTAAACAGGGAACAATACAGATATAGTGAGTTAAACAGGGAACAATACAGACATAGTGAGTTAAACAGGGAACAATACAGACATAGTGAGTTAAACAGGAAACAATACAGACATAGTGAGTTAAACAGGGAACAATACAGACATAGTGAGTTAAACAGGGAACAATACAGACATAGTGAGTTAAACAGGGAACAATACAGACACCAATGAGTTAAACAGGGAACAATACAGACATAGTGAGTTAAACAGGGAACAATACAGACATAGTGAGTTAAACAGGGAACAATACAGACACCAATGAGTTAAACAGGGAACAATACAGACATGTGAGTTAAACAGGGAACAATACAGACACCAATGAGTTAAACAGGGAACAATACAGACATAGTGAGTTAAACAGGGAACAATACAGACAATAGTGAGTTAAACAGGGAACACTACAGACATAGTGAGTTAAACAAGGAACAATACAGACCCCAATCAGTTAAACAGGGAACAATAGAGACCGCAATGAGGTAAACAGGGAACAATACAGACATAGTGAGTTAAACAGGGAACAATACAGACATAGTGAGTTAAACAGGGAACAATACAGACACCAATGAGTTAAACAGGGAACGATACAGACACCAATGAGTTAAACAGGGAACAATGCAGACATAGTGAGTTAAACAGGGAACAATACAGACACCATTGAGTTAAACAGGGAACAATGCAGACATAATGAGTTAAACAGGGAACAATACAGACACCAATGAGTTAAACAGGGAACAATGCAGACATAGTGAGTTAAACAGGGAACAATACAGACATAGTGAGTTAAACAGGGAACAATACAGACATAGTGAGTTAAACAGGGAACAATACAGACATAGTGAGTTAAACAGGGAACAATACAGACATAGTGAGTTAAACACGGAACAATACAGACACCATTGATGTAAACAGGGAACAATGCAGACATAATGAGTTAAACAGGGAACAATACAGACACTAATGAGTTAAACAGGGAACAATGCAGACATAGTGAGTTAAACAGGGAACAATACAGACATAGTGAATTAAACAGGGAACAATACAGACATAGTGAGTTAAACAGGGAACAATACAGACATAGTGAGTTAAACAGGGAACAATACAGACACCAATGAGTTAAACAGGGAACAATACAGACATAGTGAGTTAAACAGGGAACAATGCAGACATAGTGAGTTAAAACAGGAACATTACAGACATAGTGAGTTAAACAGGGAACAATACAGACATAGTGAATTAAACAGGGAACAATACAGACATAGTGAGTTAAACAGGGAACAATACAGACATAGTGAGTTAAACACGGAACAATACTGACATAGTGAGTTAAACAGGGAACAATACAGACATAATGAGTTAAACAGGGAACAATGCAGACATAGTGAGTTAAACAGGGAACAATACAGACACCATTGAGTTAAACAGGGAACAATGCAGACATAATGAGTTAAACAGGGAACAATACAGACACTAATGAGTTAAACAGGGAACAATACAGACATAGTGAGTTAAACAGGCAACAATACAGACACAGTGAGTTAAACAGGGAACAATACAGACACCAATGAGTTAAACAGGGAACAACACAGACATAGTGAGTTAAACAGGGAACAATACAGACATAGTGAGTTAAACAGGGAACAATACAGACACACAATGAGTTAAACAGGGAACAATACACACACCAATGAGTTAAATAGGGGAACAATACAGACATAGTGAGTTAAACAGGGAACAATACAGACATAGTCAGTTAAACAGGGAACAATACAGATATAGTGGGCTAAACAGGGAACAATACAGACACCAATGAGTTAAACAGGGAACAATACAGACACCAATGAGTTAAACAGGGAACAATACAGAAATCAATGAGTTAAACAGGGAACAATACAGACACCAATGAGTTTAACAGGGAACAATAGAGACATAGTGAGTTAAACAGGGAACAATACAGACATAGTGAGTCAAACAGGGAACAATACAGACACCAATGAGTTTAAACAGGGAACAATACAGACACCAATGAGTTGAACAGGGAACAATAGAGACATAGTGAGTTAAACAGGGAACAATACAGATATAATGAGTTAAACAGGGAACAATACAGACATAGTGAGTTAAACAGGGAACAATACAGATATAGTGAGTTAAACAGGGAACAATACAGACATAGTGAGTTAAACAGGGAACAATACAGACATAGTGAGTTAAACAGGAAACAATACAGACATAGTGAGTTAAACAGGGAACAATACAGACATAGTGAGTTAAACAGGGAACAATACAGACATAGTGAGTTAAACAGGGAACAATACAGACACCAATGAGTTAAACAGGGAACAATACAGACATAGTGAGTTAAACAGGGAACAATACAGACATAGTGAGTTAAACAGGGAACAATACAGACACCAATGAGTTAAACAGGGAACAATACAGACACCAATGAGTTAAACAGGGAACAATACAGACACCAATGAGTTAAACAGGGAACAATACAGACATAGTGAGTTAAACAGGGAATAATACAGACAATGGGTGGTGATCTACTATGGCGACGTACTTTCTCTGGTGAAAGTGGCTGGTTCATCAAATCTGACCAACAGCGCATGTGCCTGTATCTCTCGGGCCTGCTTGATGCTTGGGTTTATCATGATAGTAAGCACAGGGTACAGCTCTGGATGGAACTCCATAGCATCACAATTATCATCCTCACCGATATGATCATCATGGCCATGTACACATTTCTGTGGCCATTCAGATGGTGTAGAAAAACAGGGGGACATAAGTGATCACAAACAAAACTTCCTGAGTGCAAAAAGCTGTCTGCCTGTTCATTGGTTTCAAAGGTATAGGTCAGACAATTGATCACAATTCACTGTTTACATTATAAAATGTTCTTGTGTACATTTATGTAAGCATTAATTCTATATGTGCGTTTGTAGATAACATTTCAGAATATTTTGCGTACATTTATATAAGCATTAAGTCTGTAGTATAGATGTGCCTTTGCAGATAAATGTATTAGAATATTCTTGTGTGGATTTATGTAGCATTAATTCTATAGTGTGTGTTTGTAGATAATTATATTAGAATATTCTTGTGTACACTTATGTAGCATTAATTCTATAGTGTGTGTTTGTAGATAATTATATTAGAATATTCTTGTGTACAATTATGTAAGCATTAACTCTATAGTGTGTGTTTGTAGATAATTATATTACAATATTCTTGTGTACACTTATGTAAGCATTAATTCTATAGTGTGTGTTTGTAGATAATTACATTACAATATTCTTGTGTACAATTATGTAAGCATTAACTCTATATTGTGTGTTTGTAGATAATTATATTACAATATTCATGTGTACATTTATGTAAGCATTAACTCTACAGTGTGTGTTTGTAGATAATTATATTACAATATTCTTGTGTACACTTATGTAAGCATTAATTTTGTATGTGTGTTTGTAGATAATTGCATTAGAATATTCCACTGTACATTTACGTAAGCATTAATTTTGTATGTGTGTTTGTAGATAATTGCATTAGAATATTCTACTGTACATTTACGTAAGCATTAATTTTGTATGTGTGTTTGTAGATAATTGCATTAGAATATTCTTGTGTACACTTATGTAAGCATTAACTTTATATGTGCGTTTGTAGATAATTATATTAACATATTATTGTGTAAATTTATGTAAGCATTAATTCTGTATGTGCGTTTGTAGCTAATAGTATTAGAATATTCTACTGTATATTTATGTAAGCATTCATTCTATGTGTTCGTTCATACATGTAGATAATTTTAAGTGCATGCTCATAAAACCAGGTTCATAGTTCTGAAAGTGGTTGAGTGTGTACTTAGTTGTTCAATTATTCAAGGTAAATTTCAGGAGCGGATACAAATCTACGCCATAAAAATTAAATGTAAGATTATACGATATGCCTGATATGACGGATTTATGGAAATGAAATTCAAACAAAATGTGATTATCCAACGGTACAAACATTAGCACACAGGCCAGTTTACATATCTGTCGTTGTTAATCTAAATATGTTCATGCGCAATAGAAAATAGGACACTGAAATGAAAATGAAATGTTAACAAAGGAGACAAGAAGCAAATACAGTCACACATCAAGACAAATACAGTCACACATCAAAACAAATAGTCACACATCAAGACACATACAGTTACACATCAAGACACATACAGTCAAACATCAAGACACATAGAGTCACACATCAAGACACATACAGTCACACATCAAGACACATACAGTCACACATCAAGACACCATACAGTCACACATCAAGACAAATAAGGTCACACATCAAGACACATACGTCACAAATCAAGACACATACAGTCACATCAAGACACATACAGTCACACATCAAGACACATACAGTCACACATCAAGACACATTACAGTCACACATCAAGACAATAGGGTCACACATCAAGACAAATACAGTCACACATCAAGACACATACGTCAACATCAGACACATACAGACATCAACACATACAGTCACACATCAAGACACATACAGTCACACATCAAGACAATCAGTCACACATCAAGACAAATACAGTCACACATCAAGACACATACAGTCACACATCAAGACACATACAGTCACACATCAAGACACATACAGTCACACATCAAGAAAATACGTCACACATCAAGACAAATACAGTCACACATCAAGACACATACAGTTACACATCAAGACACATACAGTCACACATCAAGACACATACAGTCACACATCAAGACACTACATCAACACAGTACTAGTCACACATCAAGACAAATACAGTCACACATCAAGACAATACAGTCACACATCAAGACACATACAGTCACACATCAAGACACATACAGTCACACATCAAGACAAATACATCACAATCATCAGACACATACAGTTCACACATCAAGACACATACAGTCACACATCAAGACACATACAGTCACACATCAAGACAATACAGTCACCATCAAGCAATCAGCACATCATACAAGTTCACACATCAAGACACATACAGTCACACATCAAGACACATACAGTACACATCAAGACAATACAGTCACACATCAAGACACATACAGTCACACATCAAGACACATACAGTCACACATCAAGAACATACAGTACACATCAAGACAAATACAGTCACAATCAAGACACATAAGTCACACATCAAGACACATACAGTCACACATCAAGACACATACAGTCACACATCAAGACACATACAGTCACACATCAAGACACATACAGGTCACACATCAAGACACATACAGTTACACATCAAGACAAATACAGTCAACATGACATACGACATCAGACACATACACTCACACATCAAGACACAATACAGTCACACATCAAGACAAATACAGTCACACATCAAGACACATACAGTCACACATCAAGACATACATCCCCAAAGTACACACATCAAGACAAATACAGTCACACATCAAGACACATACAGTCACACATCAAGACACATACAGTCACACATCAAGACACAATACAGTCACACATCAAGACACATACAGTCACACATCAAGACACATACATCACACATCATAACATACAGTCACACATCAAGACAAATACAGTCACACATCAAGACACATACAGTCACACATCAAGACAAAATACAGTCACACATCAAGACAAAATACAGTCACACATCAAGACACATACAGTCACACATCAAGACACATACAGTCACACATCAAGACACATACAGTCAACATCAAGACAAATACAGGTCACACATCAAGACACATCAGTAACATCAAAACATACAGTCACACATCAAGAACAAATACAGTCAACATCAAGACACATACAGTCACACATCAAGACAATACGTCACACATCAAGACACATACAGTCACACATCAAGACACATAAGTAATCAAGCAATACAGTCACACATCAAGACACATACAGTCACACATCAAACACATACAGTCACACATCAAGACACATACAGTTCATCAAACACATAGTCACACTCAAAACAAATACAGTCACACATCAAGACACATACAGTCAACATCAAGACACATACAGTCACACATCAAGACACATACATTTCACACATCAAGACACATACAGTCACACATCAAGACAAATACAGTCACACATCAAGACAAATACAGTCACACATCAAAACAAATACAGTCACACATCAAGACACATACAGTCATCACATCAAGACACATACAGTCACACATCAAGACAAATACAGTCACACATCAAACAAATACAGTCACACATCAAGACACATACAGTCACACATCAAAACAAATACAGTCACACATCAAGACAAATACAGTCACACATCAAGAAACATACAGTCACACATCAAAAATACAGTCACACATCAAGACAAATACAGTCACACATCAAAACAAATACAGTCACACATCAAGACACATACAGTCACACATCAAAACAAATACAGTACACATCAAGACAAATACAGTCACACATCAAGAAACATACAGTCACACATCAAACAAATACAGTCACACATCAAGACAAATACAGTCACACATCAAGACAAATCAGTCACACATCAAGACACATACAGTCACACATCAGAATCAATACAGTTACACATCAAGACAAATACAGTCACACACATCAAGACAAATACAGTCACACATCAAGACACATATACACATCAACATCAATAACATACACATCAAGACAATGTCACACATCAAGACACATACAGTCACACATCAAGACAATACAGTACACACAAGACAATAAGTCACACATCAAGACACATACAGTCACACATCAAGACACATACAGTCACACATCAAGAAAACATACAGTCACACATCAAGACACATACAGTCACACATCAAGACACATACAGTTACACATCAAGACACATACAGTCACACATCAAGACACATAGGGTCACACATCAAGACACATACAGTCACACATCAAGACAAATACAGTCACACATCAAGACACATACAGTCACACATCAAGACACATACAGTCACACATCAAGACACATAAGTCACACATCAAGACACATACAGTTACACATCAAGACAAATACAGTCACACATCAAGACACATACGTCACACATCAAGACACATACAGTCACAACATCCAAGACACATACAGTCACACATCAAGACAAATACAGTTACACATCAAGACACATACAGTCACATCAAGACACATACAGTCACACATCAAGACACAATACAGTCACAATCTCAAGACACATACAGTCACACATCAAGACACATAACAGTCACACATCAAGACACATACAGTCACACATCAAGACACATACAGTCACACATCAAGACAATACAGTCACACATCAAGACACATACAGTCACACATCAAGAAAACATACAGTCACACATCAAGACACATACAGTCACACATCAAGACACATACAGTCACACATCAAGACAATACAGTTACACATCAAGACACATACAGTCACACATCAAGACACATAGGTCACACATCAAGACACATACGTCACACATCAAGACAATACAGTCACACATCAAGACAATACAGTACACATCAAGACAATACAGTCACACATCAAGACACATACAGTCACACATCAAGACACATACAGTCACACATCAAGACACATACAGTCACACATCAAGACACATACAGTCACACAGATCACAACAGACAAATACAGTCACACATCAAGACACATACAGTCACACATCAAGACACATACAGTCACACATCAAGACAATACAGTCACACATCAAGAAAACAGTTACACATCAAACAAATACAGTCACACATCAAGACACATACAGTCACACATCAAGACACATACAGTCACACATCAAGACACATACAGTCACACATCAAGACAATACAGTCACACATCAAGACACATACAGTCACACATCAAGACACATACAGTTACACATCAAGACATAATACAGTCACACATCAAGACACATACAGTCACACATCAAGACACATTACAGTCACACATCAAGACACATACAGTTACACATCAAGACAAATACAGTCACATCAAGACACATAGGGTACACATCAAGACAATACAGTCACACATCAAGACACATACAGTCACACATCAAGACACATACAGTCACACATCAAGACACATACAGTTACACATCAAGACAAATACAGTCACATCAAGACACATAGGTCACACATCAAGACACATACAGTCACACATCAAGACAAATACAGTCACACATCAAGACAATACAGTCACACATCAAGACACATACAGTCACACATCAAGACACATACAGTCACACATCAAGACAAATACAGTCACACATCAAGACACATACAGTCACACATCAAGACACATACAGTCACACATCAAGACACATAGGGTCACACATCAAGACACATACAGTTACACATCAAGACAAATACAGTCACACATCAAAGACACATACAGTCACACATCAAGACACATACAGTCACACATCAAGACACATACAGTCACACATCAAGACAAATACAGTCACACATCAAGACAACATACAGTACACATCAAGACAATACAGTCACACATCAAGACACATAAGTCACACATCAAGACACATACAGTCACACATCAAGACAAATACAGTCACACATCAAGACAATACAGTCACACATCAAGACACATACAGTCACACATCAAGACACATACAGTCAACATCAAGACACATACAGTCACACATCAAGACAAATACAGTCCACACACAAGACACATACAGTTACACATCAAGACAAATACAGTCACACATCAAGACACATACAGTCACACATCAAGACACATACAGTCACACATCAAGACACATACAGTCACACATCAAGACAATACAGTCACACATCAAGACAAATAGTACACATCAAGACACATACAGTCACACATCAAGACACATAGTCACACATCAAGACAATACAGTCACACATCAAGACACATACAGTCACACATCAAGACACATACAGTCACACATCAAGACAATACAGTCACACATCAAGACAATACAGTCACACATCAAGACACATACAGTACACATCAAAACAATACAGTCACACATCAAAACACATACAGTCACACATCAAGACAAATACAGTCACACATCAAGACACATACAGTCACACATCAAACAATACAGTCACACATCAAGACACATACAGTCACACATCAAGACACATACAGTCACACATCAAACACATACAGTCACACATCAAGACAATACAGTACACATCAAGACAAATACAGTCACACACAACAAAGACACATACACCAACATCAAGACACATACAGTCACACATCAAGACACATACAGTCACACATCAAGACACATACAGTCACACATCAAGACAAATACAGTCACACATCAAGACACATACAGTCACACATCAAGACACATACAGTCACACATCAAGACACATACAGTTACACATCAAGACAAATACAGTCACACATCAAGACACATAGGGTCACACAACACAAGACACATAGGGTCACACATCAAGACACATACAGTCAACATCAAGACACATTACAAGTCACACATCAAGACACATCAGTCACACACATCAAGACACATAGGGTCACACATCAAGACAAATACAGTCACACATCAAGACACATACAGTCACACATCAAGACAAATACAGTCACACATCAAGACACATACAGTCACACATCAAGACACATACAGTCAAGACACATACAGTCACACATCAAGACAATACAGTCACACTCAAGACACATACAGTACACATCAAGACAATACAGTCACACTCAAGACACATACAGTCACACATCAAGACAATACAGTACACATCAAGACAAATACAGTCACACATCAAGACAATACAGTCACACATCAAGACACATACAGTCACACATCAAGACAATACAGTCACATCAAGACAATAGGTCACACATCAAGACACATACAGTCACACATCAAACAACATCCAATCAAGCACACATCCATCAGACAAATTACAAGTCACACATCAAGACACATACAGTCACACATCAAGACACATACAGTCACACATCAAGACAATACAGTCACACATCAAGACACATACAGTCACACATCAAGACACATACAGTTACACATACAAATACGACACATCAAATCATCACACATCAAGACAAATACAGTCACACATCAAGACAAATACAGTCACACATCAAGACACATACAGTCACACATCAAGACACATACAGTACACATCAAGACAAATACAGTCACACATCAAGACAAATACAGTCACACATCAAGACACATACAGTTACACATCAAAACAAATACAGTCACACATCAAGACACATAAGTCACACATCAAGACACATACAGTCACACATCAAGACAAATACAGTACACATCAAGACAAATACAGTCACACATCAAGACACATACAGTCACATCAAGACAACATACAGTCACACATCAAGACACATACAGTACACATCAAGACAAATACAGTCACACATCAAGACACATACAGTCAACATCAAGACAATAAGTCACACATCAAGACAAATACAGTCACACATCAAGAACATACAGTCACACATCAAGACACATACAGTCACACATCAAGACACATAAGTCACACATCAAGACACATACAGTCACACATCAAGACAAATACAGTCACACATCAAGACACATAGGTCACACATCAAGACACATACAGTACACATCAAACACATACAGTCACACATCAAGACACATACAGTCACACATCAAGACAATACAGTCACACATCAAGACACATACAGTCACACATCAAGACACATACAGTCACACATCAAGACAATACAGTCACACATCAAGACAATACAGTCACACATCAAGAACAAATACAGTACACATCAGACCAACATCCACTCAGACACATACAGTCACACATCAAGACACATACAGTCCACACATCAAACAAATACAGTCACACATCAAGACACATACAGTCACACATCAAACACATACAGTCACACATCAAGACAATACAGTCACACATCAAGACAAATACAGTCACACATCAAGACAATACAGTCAAACATCAAGACACATACAGTCACACATCAAACACATACAGTCACACATCAAGACACATACAGTCACACATCAAACAAATACAGTTACACATCAAGACACATACAGTCACACATCAAGACACATACAGTCACACATCAAGACACATACAGTACACATCAAGACACATACAGTCACACATCAAGACAAATACAGTCACACATCAAGACACATACAGTCACACATCAAGACACATACAGTTACACATCAAGACACATACAGTCACACATCAAAACACATACAGTCACACATCAAGACAAATACAGTCACACATCAAGACACATACAGTCACACATCAAGACACATACAGTCCACACATCAAGACACATACAGTCACACATCAAGACACATACAGTCACACATCAAAACACATACAGTCACACATCAAGACACATACAGTAACACAT
>JAPXFY010000020.1:73960098-73972598 GCA_030674185.1 Monoplex corrugatus
TTATGATAAAATGTTGTAGGGTTTGAAAAGAGCGACAGACACGGTCACACTTTCCTCCAGCGTCTTCTTTGGCACTCCTGTGGACATTTTGCCAACATTCATAAGGAAAACCAACGGATTAAATTTCTGTACAGAGATGCTTCCCAATAACATTATGTTTGTTTTTAACGAGAGAGGCAGAGACATAAACTGCTTCATAAACACCGTAACATAAAGGAACCAGAAAAAACAACAAACAAACCCTGGAGAAAAGAATCAGAACGCGTATTTAATACAACCAGACAAGACAAGCACAGATTTTCGGCCAACTGACCTTTGTCAAGCTGTCAAGCGTAAACGCTGCTTCGTCCAGTGTGAGAAAAAGACACATCGCTCGACAAAGGCCAGTTGGCCGAAAATTTGCGCTTGTCTTGTCTGGTTGTATTAAATACGTGTTCTGATTCTTCTATCACCTGTACTAAATGGAATTAAAAACAACACTGATCAGAATTCGTTTTAATTAAACGAAAATACAACGATTCTGGATTCTTTTCAGCGTACGCTGCATTCGTCAGTTGAGTATAAAACACGTCAAGATTCTTTCCTTGTCTTATTGTTGTATTAAATACGTGTTCTGATTCTTTTCTCCTGTATTAAATTGTATTAAATACCGTTCTGATTCTTTTCTCCTGTATTAAATTGTATTAAATACACGTTCTGATTCTTTTCTCCTGTATTAAATTGTATTAAATACACGTTCTGATTCTTTTCTCCTGTATTAAATTGTATTAAATACCGTTCTGATTCTTTTCTCCTGTATTAAATTGTATTAAATACGCGTTCTGATTCTTTTCTCCTGTATTAAATTGTATTAAATACACGTTCTGATTCTTTTCTCCTGTATTAAATTGTATTAAATACGGTTCTGATTCTTTTCTCCTGTATTAAATTGTATTAAATACACGTTCTGATTCTTTTCTCCTGTATTAAATTGTATTAAATACACGTTCTGATTCTTTTCTCCTGTATTAAATTGTATTAAATACCGTTCTTATTTGTTTTTTTTTCGTGTCTCTTCTTCTTCTGGTTCCTGTTTGCTTGAACACGGGCAGTCACACTTGTTTGGATACCGTAACGTAAGTTTTGAATATCATTGATGCATGTTTAGAACTCACAGTTCAAACACTGATCTACATTCAATGATACTTGATGTGTCTGAGACTGCATTAAAGACCCGCAAAGACATTTGGCACAGTGACGACTTTGATGCCTACAATCTTGTCATCATATTCAACAGGACAGATTCACCAAAACAGTTTGTTAATGTCCATAGTACTATATGTGTGGACCACTACATCATGTATTACACTTGTGTCCAGGCCACTTCTATATAATTGAACTGCTCGCTGAAAGTAACATGTCATTTGTAAACTGTTGCTACAAGTCCACGCACAGTTCCTGACAAATTTCATCTGACACATTTAGTCAAGCCAGATAGGAAAGACAGACAGTTAAACACAGCGACAGGCATACAGACAGTCAGACAAGCTCCAGACAGACATTACATCGACAGACTAGACAACAGCAGCATACAGCAGACAGACATACGAGACAGACAGCATACAGACAGACACAGACAGACAGACAGACAGACATACAGACATACAGGACACGACATACGACAGACAGACAGCGCGAAGGGGGGTAGACAAAGACATACTAGACAGACAGCAGACATCACAGACAACAGACATACAGACATACAGACACAGCAGACAGACAGACAGACATACAGACAGACAGACAACAGACATACAGACATCCCAGACAATCCATACAGACAGACAGACAGACATACAGACAGACAGACAAGACAGACATACAGACAGACATACAGACAACAGACAGACAGACAGACACTAAGACAGACAGACATCAGACAGACAGACAGCAGACATGACATACAGACATACAGACAACAGACATCCAGTCAACAGACAGACAGACTAGACAGACAGACATACGGGCATACAGACATACATACATACAGACAGACAGACAGACAGACATACACAGGCATACAGACAGACAGACATCCAGTCAGACAGACAGACAGACAGACATACAGGCATACAGTACATACATACATACAGACAGACAGACATACAGACAGACAGACATACAGACAGACAGACAGACATCCAGTCAGACAGACATACAGACAGACAGACATACAGACAGACAGACAGACAGACAGACATACAGACAGACAGACATCCAGTCAGACAGACACACTCACTCCTTGTCCATATGAAATAACTTTCCTTTTTAGTGATCTATGGACAACTAGTGAGGGTGGAGGTGGGTAAGACACGATGGACACAGAAGTAGGTCACTCACTTTGCACTGTACGTGCACGAGACAAGTTTGTTACTTTTACGTGTGTACGGCCTGTAGTCTGTCTGGCCATGGACGCTACCTGAATTGTTGTTTATAAAGGACTTTTCTTTCTGCTCAACTTTTTGTCTCGTTTTCTACGCCACCTTAATGGCCAGAGCAGCTGGCACAGTTTTTACAATGTGATAATACTGATGACAATGTTGATTATCATGATTGCTATGGAGTTCCATATAGGATTGAGACTGTGTGATCCGGGTCTGTTCTCCAAGCTGACCATCACCATATATCCTGGCGTCAACTAAGCTTGAAAGATACAGACACCTGCGGTGTTGGTCAAAGATTTTAGTAAACCCTCAATGACACATCCTGACGTGGATGAGACTCGACAATGTGGTTCCAGTCTTTCCAACGAGCCCATAGCACGCCAATAGCACGTCCATAGCACGCCCATAGCACGTCCATAGCACGTCCATAACACGCCATAGCACGTCCATAATCACACGCCATAGCACCCCATAACACGCCCATAGCACGCCCATAGCACGTCCATAGCACGCCATAGCACGTCCATAGCACGTCCATAACACGTCCATAGCACGTCCATACACCCTAGCACGTCCAACCGCCATAAGCACGCCCATAGCACGCCCATAGCACGCCCATAAGCACGCCATAGCACGTCCATAACACGCCCATAGCACGCCCATAGCACGCCATACACGCCATAGCACGCCCATAGCACGCCCTAGCACGCCATAGCACGTCCATAGCACGTCCATAACACGCCCATAGCACGCCCATAGCACGTCCATAAGCACGCCCATAGCACGTCCATACCGCCCATAGCACGCCATAGCACGCCCATAGCACCCATAGCACGCCAGCACGCCCCAGACGCCATAGCACGTCCATAAACACGCCCATAGCACGCCCATAGCACGCCATACAGTCAAGCCCATAGCACCATACACGTCCATAGCACGTCAACACGCCACAGACGCCATACACGCCATACACGCCCCATAGCACGCCACACGCCCATAGCACGTCCATAACACGTCCACAGCCGCCATAGCACGTCCATAACACGACCATAGCACGTCCATAACACGTCCTAACCACGCCCATAACACGTCCCATAGCACGTCCATAACACGCCCATAGCACGTCCATAACACGCCCACCATAGCACGTCCATAACACTCCCATAGCACGTCCATAACACGCCCATAGCACGTCCATAACACGCCCATAGCACGTCCATAACACGCTAGCACGCCATACAGCAACGTCCATAACACGCCATAGCACGTCCATAACACGTCCTTCCACACTACACGCCATAGCACGTCCATAACACGTCCATAACACGCCCATAGCACGTCCATAACACGCCCATAGCACGTCCATAACACGTCCTTAACACGCCCATAGCACGCCCATAGCACGTCCATAACACGCCCATAGCACGTCCATAACACACCCATAGCACGTCAATAACACGCCCATAGCACGCCCATAACACGCCCATAGCACGTCCATAACACGCCCATAGCACGTCCATAACACGCCCATAGCACGTCCATAACACGTCCATAGCACGTCCATAACACGTCCTTAACACGCCCATAGCACGCCCATAGCACGTCAATAACACGCCCATAGCACGCCCATAACACGCCCATAGCACGTCCATAACACGCCCATAGCACGTCCATAGCACGCCCATAACACGCCCATAGCACGCCCATAGCACGCCCATAGCACGCCCAGCTCTGGTAGGGGCCGGTTGGGGCTAAAAAATCCCACACTGATTGTGTGTGAAGGGACAGAGGGGGATACAAACCCACATTGAATGTGTGTGAAGGGACAGAGGGGGATTCAAACCCACACTGATTGTGTGTGAAGGACAGAGGGGATTCAAACCCACACTGATTGTGTGTGAAGGGACAGAGGGGGATACAAACCCACACTGATTGTGTGTGAAGGGACAGAGGGGATACAAACCCACACTGATTGTGTGTGAAGGGACAGAGGGGATTCAAACCCACACTGATTGTGTGTGAAGGGACAGAGGGGGATTCAAACCCACACTGAATGTGTGTGAAGGGACAGAGGGGGATACAAACCCACACTGATTGTGTGTGAAGGGACAGAGGGGGATTCAAACCCACACTAATTGTGTGTGAAGGGACAGAGGGGATATAAACCCACACTGATTGTGTGTGAAGGGACAGAGGGGGATACAAACCCACACACATTGATTGTGTGTGAAGGCACAGAGGGGGATACAAACCCACACTGATTGTGTGTGAAGGGACAGAGGGGGATTCAAACCCACATTGATTGTGTGTGAAGGGACAGAGGGGGATTCAAACCCATACTGATTGTGTGTGAAGGGACAGAGGGGGATTCAAACCCACACTGATTGTGTGTGAAGGGACAGAGGGGGATACAAACCCACACTGATTGTGTGTGAAGGGACAGAGGGGGATTCAAACCCACACTGATTGTGTGTGAAGGGACAGAGGGGGATTCAAACCCACAATGGTTTTGAAGCGACAGAGGGGGATTCAAACCCACAAATCTTCCAGTCGGTAGTTCGTTTGGCTGACCATTACACCACGTGGACCTGTGGTACCTGACTGTCTTCACTGTCAGGATGAAGCAGGGGGGGGGGGGAGGGAGGGAGACGGACAACGCCATCATGATGCTGGACCTGAGAAAAGTTGAGGTCTCTACCACATCTCTCCCCTATGACCTCAGGATGACAAAACAGATAAAACACTTAACATTTCTTTTTTTGTTTTGTTTTCAGGGGCAAATTGAATGATGGGTAGGCGGAGACTGAGAAACAATTGTGTGGTGTGTGGTGTGTGTGTGTGTGTGTGTGTGTGTGTGTGTGTGTGTGTGTGTGTGTGTGTGTGTGTGGTGTGTGTGTGTGTGTGTGTTGTGTGTGTGTATGTGTGTGTGTGTGTGTGTGGTGTGTTGTGTGTGTGTGTGTGTGTGGTGTGTGTGTGTGTGTGTGTGTTGTGTGTGAGTGTGGTGTGTGTGATGTGTGTGTGTGTTTTGTGTGTGTGTGTGTGTTGTGTGTGGTGTGGTGTGTGTGTGTGTGTAGTGTGTGTGTGTGTGTGGTGTGTGTGTGTATGTGTGTGTGTGTGTGTGTGTGTGTGTGTGTATGGTGTGTGTGTGTGTGTGTATGTGTTTGTGTATGTGTGTGTGTTGTGTGTGTATGTATGTGTGTGTATGTGTGTTGTGTATGTGTGTGTGATATGTGTGTGTATATGTGCGTGTGTGTGAGTGTGTGAGTGTGTGTGTGGTGTGTGTGTGTCAGAAATGTGTGTGTGTGTATGTGTGTGTATGTGTGTGTATGTGTGTGTATGTGTGTGTATGTGTGTGTGTTGTGTGTGTATGTTGTGTGTGTGTGTGTGTGTATGTGTGTGTGTGTGTGTGTATGTGTGTGTGTGTTTTATGTGGGTGTGTGGGTGTGTGTGTATGTGTGTGTGTGTGTATGTGTGTGTGTGGGTGGTGTGTGTGTTGTGTGTGTGTGTGTGTGTGTGTATGTGTGTGTGTGTGTGTGTGTGTGTAGCAAGCTGTATAAGGAGAGGCATTACCATGTCGGGTTATCAATGAATGTCAGTGTCCATGACACACAGTTACTGATGTAGATAACATTGACACTCACCATTGTCTGTCCTGTCCCTCTGTGTACGTGTCTGTCTTCATTGTCTGTCCTGTCCCTCTGTGTACGTGTCTGTCTTCATTGTCACTCACCATGGTCTGTCCTGTCCCTCTGTGTACGTGTCTGTCTTCATTGTCACCACCATTGTCTATCCTGTCCCTCTGTGTACGTGTCTGTCTTCATTGTCACTCAACATTGTCCGTCCTGTCCCTGTGTGTACGTGTCTGTCTTCATTGTCACTCACCATTGTCCGTCCTGTCCCTCTGTGTACGTGTCTGTCTTCATTGTCTGTCCTGTCCCTCTGTGTACGTGTCTGTCTTCATTGTCACCACCATTGTCTGTCCTGTCCCTCTGTGTACGTGTCTGTCTTCATTGTCACTCACCATTGTCTGTCCTGTCCCTCTGTGTACGTGTCTGTCTTCATTGTCACTCACCATTGTCCGTCCTGTCCCTCTCTGTACGTGTCTGTCTTCATTGTCACTCACCATTGTCCGTCCTGTCCCTCTCTGTACGTGTCTGTCTTCATTGTCACTCACCATTGTCCGTCCTGTCCCTCTGTGTACGTGTCTGTCTTCATTGTCTGTCCTGTCCCTCTGTGTACGTGTCTGTCTTCATTGTCACTCACCATTGTCCGTCCTGTCCCTCTTGTACGTGTCTGTCTTCATTGTCACTCACCATTGTCCGTCCTGTCACTCTCTGTACGTGTCTGTCTTCATTGTCACTCACTATTGTCCGTCCTGTCACTCTGTGTACATGTCTGTCTTCATTGTCACTCACTATTGTCCGTCCTGTCACTCTGTGTACGTGTCTGTCTTCATTGTCACTCACCATTGTCCGTCCTGTCCTCTGGTACTGTCTGTCTCATGTACATGTCCTGCGTCTCTGTTCATTGTCCATTGTCGTCCTGTCCCTCTCTGTACATGTCTGTCTTCATTGTCACTCACCATTTTCTGTCCTGTCCCTTGTGTACATGTCTGTCATTGTCCGTCCTTCCCTCTGTGTGTCTGTCTTTTTCATTGTCCGTCCTGTCCCTCTGTGTACGTGTCTGTCTTCATTGTCACTCACCTTCATTGTCCGTCCTGTCCCTCTGTGTACGTGTCTGTCTTCATTGTCACTCACCATTGTCTGTCCTGTCCCTCTGTGTACGTGTCTGTTCATGTCTCACATTGTCTGTCCTGTCCCTCTGTGTACGTGTCTGTTTCATTCACTCCATTGTCCTGTCCTGTCCCTCTGTGTACGTGTCTGTCTCTGTTCTTCTCTTGTCACGTCCTCATTGTCCGTCCCTGTCCCTCTGTGTACGTGTCTGTCTTCATTGTCACTCACCATTGTCTGTCCTGTCCCTCTGTGTACGTGTCTGTCTTCATTGTCACTCACCATTGTCTGTCCTGTCCCTCTGTGTACGTGTCTGTCTTCATTGTCACTCACCATTGTCTGTCCTGTCCCTCTGTGTACGTGTCTGTCTTCATTGTCACTCACCATTGTCGTCTGTCACCGTGTACTGTCTGTCTTCATGTCACTCCTGTCCTGTCTGTGTACGTGTCTGTCTTCATGTCCTCCATGTCTGTCCTGTCCCTCTGTGTACGTGTCTGTCTGTCATCTGTCTGTCCTGTCCCTCTGTGTACGTGTCTGTTCTTGTCTTCATTGTCGTCCTGTCCCTCTGTGTACGTGTCTGTCTTCATTGTCCGTCCTGTCCCTCTGTGTACGTGTCGCTTCATGTCTGTCCTGTCCTCTGTGTACGTGTCTGTCTTCATCGCTGTCCTGTCGCCTCTGTGTACGTGTCTGTCTTCATTGTCCGTCTGTCCCTCTGTGTACGTGTCTGTCTTCATGTCGTCCTGTCCTCTGTGTACGTGTCTGTCTTCATTGTCCGTCCTGTCCCTCTGTGTACGTGTTGTCTTCATGGTCCTGTCCTCTGTGTAGTGTCTGTCTCATGTCGCCTGTCCCTCTGTGTACGTGTCTGTCTTCATGTCTCTGTCCTTGTACGTTCCATGTCCCTTCCTCTGTGTACGTGTTGTTTCATTGTCGTCCTGTCCCTCGAGTGTCTGTCTCATGTCGTCCTCCCGTGTACGTGTCTGTCTCTATTGTCTTCATTGTCAAGATTGTGAAGGTTTTCACTTCTTCGTCCTTACATACACAATGCTGATGATACAATATATGTTTATGTCGGGATGGGAGAGAACAAGAATAAAAATGAGGAAAAATATTCATTTTTTCTTTACGATAAGGAATTTTTTGTTTCTTTTTTGAGATGTAATCCTCAGAGATATAGGGTTAAACACATGTACAGAGATATAGGGTTAACACTGTACAGATAGGTAAGAGAGAGGAGAGAGGAGAGGTTAACACTGTAACAGAGGATATTGGGTCAAACACTGTAAGATAGGTAGAGAGAGAGAGAGAGAGGGAAAGAAGAGAGAGGGGAGAGAGAGAGAGAGAGAGAAGAAGAGAGAGAAGAGAGAGAGAGAGAGAGAAGAGAGAGAGAGAGGGAGAGAGAGAGAGAGAGAGAGAGACAGAGAGAGAGAGAAGAGAGAGAGAGAGAGAGAGAGAAAGAGAGAAAGAGAGAGAGAGAGAGAGAGAGGAGAGAGAGAGAGAAGAGAGACAGAGAGATAGAGGCGAGAGAGAAGAGAGAGAAGAGAGAGAGGAGAGAGATGAGAGAGAGAGGATGAGAGAGAGAGAGAGAGAGAGAGAGAGAAAATAGAGAGAGAGAGAAAGAGAGAGAAAGGAGAGAAGAGAGAGAGAGAGAGAGAGAGAGAGAGAGAGAGGAGAGAGAGAGAGAGGAGAGAGAGGAGAGGAGAGAAGATCACCTTCCAGTGATCTGTGTCATTTCCAAAAGCTTTTACGTACTTGTAGGGAGAGTGGAGTTTAAAGTGAATAATCACGACATCAATTACTATTTTCGTGGTGTCAAGTCGTAATAGAGAAATAAGACGTGCTAGACAGTGGTCTGTTTACAGGACTCTAAAACTCCCGGCCGTCTGATCATTTTCACTGACATGAAACAGGAGACACGCTATCAATCATCACATAGCATTTATTCCTATCATCTATCCTACTCTCTCCTGGACTGTGGAACCCAGAGTTCTGTGGGTCCTGTGTTTTGCTATGTGCCAATCAAACTCGGCACTGACGACTTCATATTGGAAAAGAAGATTGTTTTATTGAACTGTAACCACGACTTTAGTGGCCGTCTGGTTCTGAATGGTTGAATGGTGTTTTTTTCCACTCTTCACTAATTTGTCCATGGTTAACGTTGATGTTGACCTTCAAGAAAGCACGCCACTATTATCTGAGTGTCATTTGTTGTTGTTGTTGGTGGTGGTGGTGATGGTGTCGTCGTCGTCGTTGTTGTTGTTGTTGGTGATGATGGTGATGGCGATGGTCTCGTCGTCGTCGTCGTTGTTGTTGTTGGTGGTGATGGTGATGGTGATGATATCGTCGTCGTCGTTGTTGTTGTTGGTGGTGATGGTGATGGTGATGATATCGTCGTCGTCGTCGTTGTTGTTGTTAGTGATGATGGTGATGGTGATGATATCGTCGTCGTCGTTGTTGTTGTTGGTGGTGATGGTGATGGTGTTTCGTCGTCGGCGTCGTCGTCGTTGTTGCTGACTCACTGTATCTTGACACATCAGAGTGGACTGTGTGTGGATCTGTAGCCAGGGAAAACCTGTTTGCTGTTATAGGTTGTGTGACGTGCACTAGGTGCACACAGATCCTTCACTTGTCATCACGTGAGACATACCATCATCCACATCACCTCACAAAGTCTGGGGAAGGGTGAAGGATGAAGGGTGAAGGGGGAAGGGTAAAGGGGGAAGGGTGAAGGGGAGGGTGAAGGGTGAAGGTGAAGGGTGAAGGGTGAAGGGTGAAGGGGGAAGGGGGAAGGGGGAAGGGGGAAGGGTGAAGGGAGAGGTGAAGGGTGAAGGGTGAAGGGTGAAGGGTGAAGGGTGAAGGGTGAAGGGTGAAGGGTGAAGGGTGAAGGGTGAAGGGGAAGGGTGAAGGGTGAAGGGTGAAGGGTGAAGGGTGAAGGGGGTGAAGGGTGAAGGGTGAAGGGAAGGGTGAAGGGGAAGGGTGAAGGGTGAAGGGTGAAGGGTTAAGGGTAAAGGGTTAAGGGTTAAGGGTGAAGGGGAGGGAAAGAGGAAGGGTGAAGGGTGAAGGGTTAAGGGTTAAGGGTGAAGGGGACGGGAGGGCAGAAATCTGTCCAGATGGCGATCAGATCAACGACTGTTTTGATACCCAGACAAGGGTGATAACCGCCAAGTGACCTGTCACTGAAGCTTGGCAAGGACAGCATGGACGTTGGCTTTCTATGAAAACCGTTACTTCCTGCATGGAGGCAAAGCGTGGACAATCAACACAGAACGTCAGAACAAGGTGGAGGCAGATGACATGTAGATTTCAAGAATAGTGTGTGTCCTAATGGCTGATGTGACGCGTCTAGTGTGTTGGCTAGTGATTTGCGTGCTTGTCATCTCTCACTTTCAGCCTACACCGCTGGCTAGCACTGCTGCTTGCAGCTATGCCAAAAGAAGAGCAGAATGCGTAAGTCTCTTCCTGTCAGTACATAGCCTCTCCATCACCAAGCCCTACGTTGTGCCTCCTCGTGGCGACATGTGGTAACTGAGCACCTCACGGACTCAGGATAAAACTCGAGGGACTCGGAGGAGGTCTGGCCCCCAGACGTGCGGCATGCAGGCCCACCGGCGTGTGGACATGCCTGGTGCCCACGAACCAGACCCCCAGCTGTGGGTAAATAGCTCCACTGCCTTGTGGACATCTCGGAGGAGACCAAGGCTAAGGGAGTTAACCCTGACAGAAATTCACCAACAATACCTTGTGGGTGTCTCAGGACAGGACCGTACAAAAACCGATGGGAGGTAACGGAAAACTACGATTGTATCCTCCCTTGAAACTCACGGCCAGTCAAAAAAAAAAAAAAAAGTAAAGGAAGTAAATATGTCTCCAGTAGAGCACCGTCATTCAGTAGGGAATGTCATGCTGTGCAGGTGACACCCGATCGTCATTAAGCTACTGTTATCAGATTCACAAATATAAGAACTGCAACCTGGAACGTAAGAACATTACCGTAAACAAGAAAAATAACAAAATGTCAAGACAGAGATGGTGAGGCTTAACATCAATATCTAAGGACTTGGGGGGATGGGTGTGTGGTGTGTGTGAGATGGAAAGAGATCAGGCATGATAAGATCGGGCAAGCATGAAATCATGTGTACTGGTGGAGACACACATGACAGAGGAGTGGGCATCATGATGGACTGTGAAAAGTCAAAGTCTGTCAACGTATACTGGGCTATGTCAGACCGAGTTTTATTAGATTGGATGACAAACCATTTTGATACCAATGTCATCCAAGTATATGTACCAACATCCGCAATGTACTCAGGAAGAAATTGGCAAGTTGTATGAAGAATTAGACACAGCCAAGACTCAGTGCAACTCACAGGACATTACAATAATAACGGGAAATTTTAATGCTAGAGTGGGACAGGAGAGAGTAGATGACACAGTTGGACCTCACGGCCTTGGCACACGAAAATGAAAGTGGAGAGAAACTTGTTGAGTGGGCACAAGTAAATGAATTCATAATAGGAAACATTTGGTTTGAGCAAGCTAACAGAAGAAAATGGACATGGATGAGTCCAGGAGATAGTACACTCACGCACCCTGTCTTCCAGCTGTAAAACATCCTTTCACTCCCTCACCCTATCCACCAGCTTCCTTTGGGAAGCTCGTGAATACAGTGAGGCAGTCAAAGGGTTAAGTATTTCCTTTGCTATCATGGGTGACAATGCAGGATGTTTCTTGTCGAAACTCCTTGAAAAAGTCGTCCTCAACCAGCTGAACTCTCACCTGTCTGCCAACAATCTCCTCAATCCTTTCCAGTCAGCCTACCGCCAGTGCCATAGCACTGAAACTGCCCTACTACACATTCTCAACAATCTCCTCCTTGCAACTGATACTGGCAAAGTCTCTCTCCTCACACTCCTTGATCTGTCTGCAGCCTTTGACACCATTGATCATGGTATTCTCCTTTCTAGATTTCATCATACTTTTGGCATCTCTGACATTGCTCTGTCCTGGTTCACTTCATACCTATCAAACAGAAAACAAACTGTTCTCATCAATGGCACTTACTCTCAACCTGCATACCTGACTTGTGGTGTTCCACAAGGATCTGTCCTTGGCCCTGTTCTTTTCACTCTTTACACTTCCCCCCTGTCCACCATCATCAACTCCCACTCTATAAAACACCACTTCTATGCTGATGACACCCAACTTCAAGACAGTGACTCACCTGATAATATACAGCGCCTGTTGACTTGCACCACTGAGTCTTACTCGGACATTAAGAACTGGATGACACACAATAAACTTCAGCTTAATGACGACAAGACAGAAGCTATCCTCATTGGCACCCGTCAGA
>JAPXFY010000020.1:73977598-73992598 GCA_030674185.1 Monoplex corrugatus
TAGACTGAAACACACTGTGTTGCCATGTGTAGATAGACAGTAGACTGAAACATACACTATGTTGCCATGTGTACATAGACAGTAGACTGAAACACACACTATGTTGCCATGTGTACATAGACAGTAGACTGAAACACACACTATGTTGCCATGTGTAGATAGACAGTAGACTGAAACACAGACTGTGTTGCCATGTGTAGATAGACAGTAGACTGAAACACACACTGTGTTGCCATGTGTACATAGACAGTAGACTGAAACACACACTATGTTGCCATGTGTACATAGACAGTAGACTGAAACATACACTATGTTGCCATGTGTACATAGACAGTAGACTGAAACATACACTGTGTTGCCATGTGTAGATAGACAGTAGACTGAAACACACACTATGTTGCCATGTGTACATAGACAGTAGACTGAAACACAGACTATGTTGCCATGTGTACATAGACAGTAGACTGAAACACACACTGTGTTGCCATGTGTACATAGACAGTAGACTGAAACACAGACTGTGTTGCCATGTGTACATAGACAGTAGACTGAAACATACACTGTGTTGCCATGTGTACATAGACAGTAGACTGAAACACACACTGTGTTGCCATGTGTGTACATAGACAGTAGACTGAAACACACACTATGTTGCCATGTGTACATAGACAGTAGACTGAAACACAGACTATGTTGCCATGTGTACATAGACAGTAGACTGAAACACACACTATGTTGCCATGTGTAGATAGACAGTAGACTGAAACACAGACTGTGTTGCCATGTGTACATAGACAGTAGACTGAAACACACACTATGTTGCCATGTGTACATAGACAGTAGACTGAAACACACACTGTGTTGCCATGTGTACATAGACAGTAGACTGAAACATACACTATGTTGCCATGTGTACATAGACAGTAGACTGAAACACACACTATGTTGCCATGTGTACATAGACAGTAGACTGAAACACAGACTGTGTTGCCATGTGTAGATAGACAGTAGACTGAAACATACACTGTGTTGCCATGTGTAGATAGACAGTAGACTGAAACATACACTATGTTGCCATGTGTACATAGACAGTAGACTGAAACATACACTGTGTTGCCATGTGTACATAGACAGTAGACTGAAACATACACTGTGTTGCCATGTGTAGATAGACAGTAGACTGAAACATACACTATGTTGCCATGTGTACATAGACAGTAGACTGAAACATACACTATGTTGCCATGTGTACATAGACAGTAGACTGAAACATACACTGTGTTGCCATGTGTAGATAGACAGTAGACTGAAACATACACTATGTTGCCATGTGTACATAGACAGTAGACTGAAACACACACTGTGTTGCCATGTGTACATAGACAGTAGACTGAAACATACACTATGTTGCCATGTGTACATAGACAGTAGACTGAAACATACACTGTGTTGCCATGTGTAGATAGACAGTAGACTGAAACACAGACTGTGTTGCCATGTGTACATAGACAGTAGACTGAAACACAGACTGTGTTGCCATGTGTACATAGACAGTAGACTGAAACATACACTGTGTTGCCATGTGTACATAGACAGTAGACTGAAAACACACACTATGTTGCCATGTGTACATAGACAGTAGACTGAAACACACACTATGTTGCCATGTGTACATAGACAGTAGACTGAAACATACACTATGTTGCCATGTGTAGATAGACAGTAGACTGAAACATACACTGTGTTGCCATGTGTACATAGACAGTAGACTGAAACACAGACTGTGTTGCCATGTGTACATAGACAGTAGACTGAAACATACACTATGTTGCCATGTGTACATAGACAGTAGACTGAACACACACTGTTAACATGACTGAAACACAAACTGTTAACATGACTGAAACACACTGTTAACATGACTGAAACACACACTGTTAACATGACTGAAACACACACTGTTAACATGATTGAAACACACACTGTTAACATGACTGACTGAAACACACACTGTTAACATGACTGTAACACACACTGTTAACATGACTGAAACACACACTGTTAACATGACTGATGTACACACTATGTTGCCATGTGTACATAGAAAGTAGAAAACTATTAGCTGTTAACATGACTGTAACACACACTGTTAACATCACTGAAACACACACTGTTAACATGACTGAAACACACACTGTTAACATGACTGATGTACACACTATGTTGCCATGTGTACATAGAAAGTAGAAAACTATTAGCTGTTAACATGACTGAAACACACACTGTTAACATGACTGAAACACACACTGTTAACATGACTGAAACACACACTGTTAACATGACTGAAACACACACTGTTAACATGACTGAAACACACACTGTTAACATGACTGAAACACACTGTTAACATGACTGAAACACGCACTATGTTACCATGTGTACATAGAAAGTGGAAAAACATAAGTCTGTTAAGTCTGCTGACATCAGTGTGGACACGTGGGAAGAGACAGCTACAGATCGTTGTGTCTGGCCACAGGCTGTACATGCAGACATCGCCATTGCAGAAGAGAAACGAACTCGACTGTGGCTGGACAGAAAGAAAGGAGCAAAGCTGCAGCAGCAACTACCCAGCCACAGCCATGGTCCTTCATGTGTGTCACCTGTGACAAGGATTGCCACTCAAGAATTGGCCTGTTCAGCCACAGCTGACGTTGTTCCACATCCAACTGAGTCCTTAACAAGGCACATTCATTGTTTAATCAGACGGACGGATCGATCAAGGTGCACATTCATTGTTTAATCACATGTACGGATCGATCAAGGTGTTCAAGAAGTACTTTCGTCTATGGATGTAAACCTTGGACACTTCTTGCTGAGTCAGAAAAATGAATTCAGGACTTTCAGACCAACTGTATGAGGACACTGCTTTATGTCCTACCTGAAACATACCACCAGGGAATATGTACAGAACAATGATGGACACCTGGAGAACCGTCAGGTACTGTTGTTGATGACATTGCTTGGTCACGTCACCCCCATGTGACACAATGTCTGACTATTCTTCAAGACATCAAGGAAGGAGAATGAATGTTGTCCAGACGGACAGAGGAAGAAGTGGGTTGTCAGTAACAGTGGCAGGGCCACACACAGTCTGCTTGTTGCTGTGCCTTCTGACTTTAAACTACAGAACACTTTATTACTCAAAAATAGTAGCATCAGGAAAGAGAAGAGAGAGAGAGAGAGAGAGAGAGAAGAGAGAGAGAGAGAGAGAGAGAGAGAGAGGGAGAGAGAGAGAGAGAGAGAGAGAGAGAGAGAAAGAAAGAAAGAGAAAGAGAGAAGAGAGAGAGAGAAAGAGAGAAAGAGAGAGAGAGAGAGAAGAGAGAGAGAGACAGACAGGGAGACAGGGAGACAGACAGACAGAGATAGATAGACAGAGACAGAGAGAGAGACAGAGAAAGACAGAGAGAGAAAGACAGACAGACACACACAGACAGAGAGACAGAGACAGAGAGGGACAGAGAGATACAGAAAGAGAGAGAGGCAGAGAGAGAGAGAGAGAGAAAGACAGACAGACAGACAGAGAGAGACAGAGAGAGAGACAGAGAGACAGAGATACGGAGACAGACATACTGACAGTGACAGAGAGACAGAGACAGAGAGAGACAGAGACAGACAGAGAGAGAGAGAGAGAGAGAGAGAGAGAAAGAAGAAAGAGAGAGAAAGAGAGAGAGAGAAGAAAGAAAGAAGAGAGAAGAGAGAAGAGAAAGAAAGAAAGAAAGAGAGAGAGAGAGAGAGAGAGAGAGAGAAAAGCTGTCATCTAAAAATGAAAGCCTTGTTTTCAAAGAAAAACAACGAAAAACGAAAGAAAATGGAAATGAGAAAAATGAGAAAGAAAAAGGAGAAAGGAAACGAAACATTGGAAATGGACAAATGGCAGTATATTAAAAACACGATCAAGTCAGCCCTGAACAATAGACTTTTCTAAGCCATTCCCGTGACAAAATGGAAATACAAGCTAACAGTTTTCTCTGAAAGATCATAGTTGCCGTTTTCTTTTAAAGAGAGAGCTGTCAAATATACAATACGGAGAAGAAATATTGATATAATTTCAAACAACAGGAAACAAAAAAGTCTTTTCCCTCAATAACATATATATATTTCTGAAGAAAACAGACTGTCCAGTTTTATGAGACCAATGTTCGAGAGAAAGGTATAGAATCATATTGTCTTTTTTTCTATTGATTTGCTTGTTCAAAATTAGTATGAAACTGACAACACACGATGTATATTATATATCATAATGAAAGATACACACACAATCACACCTTCAGCACGATCAAACTACACATAAATATTCAATTGTAATTTTGCATTGTGTATAAGATGTTTGTTTTCTTTATTTCTTTTCTTGTAGAGAAAGGAATGGTTGTGTTTCTTCAACATGAAGCGTTGATTAAGGGTAAAATATCACACGTTAACAGTGAATATGTATGTTGACATATCACACAATAACACAGTGAAAATGTATGTTCACATATCACACAATAACACAGTGAACATGTATGTTCACATATCACACAATAAACAGTGAACATGTATGTTAACATATCACACAATTAACAGTGAACATGTATGTTAACATATCACACAATAACACAGTGAACATGTATGTTCACATATCACACATAACACAATGAACATGTATGTTCACATATCACACAATAATACAGTGAACATGTATGTTCAATATCACACAATTAACACATGAGAATGTATGTTAACATATCACACATAACACAGTGAACATGTATGTTAACATATCACACAATAAACAGTGAACATGTATGTTAACATATCACACATAACACATTGAACATGTATGTTAACATATCACACAATAACACAGTGAACATGTATGTTAACATATCACACAATAATACAATGAACATGTATGTTAACATATCACACAATAACACAGTGAAACTGTATGTTAACATATCACACATTAACACAGATGCAACAGTATGTTAACATATCACACAATAACACAGTGAACATGTATGTTAACATATCACACAATAACACAGTGAACATGTATGTTAACATATCACACAATAACACAGTGAACATGTATGTTCACATATCACACAATAACATAGTGAACATGTATGTTAACATATCACACAATAACAGTGAACATGTATGTTCACATATCACACAATAACACAGTGAACATGTATGTTCACATATACAATAACACAATGACATGTTATGTTAATATCAATTAAAACCAGTGAACATGTATGTAACATATCACACATAAACAGTGAACAGTTATGTTCACATATGACACAATAAACAGTGAACATGTATGTTAACATATCACACAATATACTGAGTGAACATGGTATGTTAACATATCACACAAAAACACAGTGAAATGTATGTTAACATATCACACAATAACACATGAACATGTATGTTACATATCACACAATAAACAGTAAATGTATTTACAATCACACAATAACACAGTGAACATGTATGTTAACATATCACACAATAACCAGTGAACATGTATGTTACATATCACACAATAACAGTCAACATGTATGTTAACATATCACACAATTAATACAGTGAACATGTATGTTACATTCACACAAACAGTGAACATGTATGTTCACTATCAGACAATAACATAGTGAACATGTATGTTCACATATGACACATTAACACAGTGAACATGTATGTTCACATATCACACATTAACAGTGAACATGTATGTTCACATATGACATAATAGCGGTTATTGTTACTGTTATTTTTCTTTAAAACCCGCCGATGTGTAGAGCCATATCAGGGCGATAACGTTTCAAACACTTCACGTTACTTCAATAAGGAAACAAAATTGTCTGCCGATGAACAGTGAATGACGTCATTATCTGGTGAATAGGTTAGGTTTTTCCCCATGTGTATATTGTACAATGTGACTGTACAGTTCATCACTACAACTGTCCATGTGTATATTGTACAATGTGACTGTACAGTTCATCACTACAACTGTCCATGTGTATATTGTACAATGTGACTGTACAGTTCATCACAACAACTGTCCATGTGTATATTGTACAATGTGACTGTACAGTTCATCACTACAACTGTCCATGTGTATATTGTACAATGTGACTGTACAGTTCATCACTACAACTGTCATGTGTATATTGTACAATGTGACTGTACAGTTCATCACTACAACTGTCCATGTGTATATTGTACAATGTGACTGTACAGTTCATCACTACAACTGTCCATGTGTATATTGTACAATGTGACTGTACAGTTCATCACAACAACCAACTGTCCATGTGTATATTGTACAATGTGACTGTACAGTTCATCACAACAACTGTCCATGTGTATATTGTACAATGTGACTGTACAGTTCATCACAACAACTGTCCATGTGTATATTGTGACTGTACAAGTTCATCACTACAACTGTCCATGTGATATGTACAATGTGACTGTACAGTTCATCACAACAACTGTCCATGTGTATATTGTACAATGTGACTGTACAGTTCATCACAACAACTGTCCATGTGTATATTGTTGTGACTGTACAGTTCATCACAACAACTGTCCATGTGTATATTGTACAATGTGACTGTACAGTTCATCACACAACTGTCCATGTGTATATTGTACAATGGACTGTACAGTTCATCACTACAACTGTCCATGTGTATATTGTACAATGTGACTGTACAGTTTATCACAACAACTGTCCATGTGTATATTGTACAATGTGACTGTACAGTTCATCAACAACTCCATTGTCCATGTGATATAGTTCATCAATAACGTCTGTGTATTGCTGTAGTACAGTTCATCACTCAACTGTCCATGTGTATAATTGTACAATGTGACTGTACAGTTCATCACTACAATGTCCATGTGTATATTAAATGTGACTGTACAGTTCATCACATACAACTGTCCATGTGTATATTGTACATGACGTACAGTTCATCACAACAATGTCCATGTGTATATTGTACAACTGTGACGTCAGTTCTCACTACAAACTGTCCATGTGTATATTGTACAATGTGACTGTACAGTTCATCACTACAACTGTCCATGTGTATATTGTATGTGACTGTACAGTTATCACACAATGTCCTGGATATTGTACAGGAGTACAGTTCATCACTACAACTGTCCATGTGTATATTGTACAATGGACTGTACAGTTCATCACACAACTGTCCTATGTTATTGTACAATGTTGACGTCATTCACACTTCATAACTGTCCATGTGTATGTACATGTTGACTGTACAGTTCATCACTACAACTGTCCATGTGTATATTGTACATGTGACGTACAGTTCATCACTACAACTGTCATGTGTATATTGTAATGTACAATTCATACAAACTGTCCAGTGTATATTATACTGTACAGTTCATCACTACAATGTCCATGTGTATATTGTACAATGTACTTACAGTCATCACTACAACTGTCCATGTGTATATTGTACAATGTATTACAGTTCATCCATACAACTGTCCATGTGTATATTGTACAATGTGACTGTACAGTTCATCACTACAACTGTCCATGTGTATATTGTACAATGTGACTGTACAGTTCCCATCACTACAACTGTCAATTGTATATTGTACTGTACAGTTCATCACAACAATCTGTCATTGTATATTTGTGACTGTAAAATTCCAATGTCATGTGTATATGTACAATGTACTACAGTTCATCATTACAACTGTCCAGTGTATTATCAATGTACTGTACAGTTATCCTACAACTGCCATGTGTAATTGTACAATGACTGTACAGTTGCATATAAACTGTCCATGTGTATATTTACAATGTGATGTACAGTTCATCACTACAACTGTCCATGTGTATATTGTGACTGTACAGTTCATCACAACAACTGTCCATGTGTATATTGTGGACTGTACAGTTCATCACTACAACTGTCCATGTGTATATTGTACAATGTGACTGTACAGTTCATCACAACATGTCCATGTAATTGTACATGTGACTAGTTCATCACTACAACTGTCCATGTGTATATTGTACAATGTGACTGTACAGTTCATCACACAACTGTCCATGTGTAATTGTACTGTACTTCATCATCACAACTGTCCATGGTATATTGTACAATGTGACTGTACAGTTCATCACTACAACTGTCCTGTGTATATTGAAGTGACTGTACAGTTCATCACAACAACTGTCCATGTGTATATTGTACAATGTGACTGTACGTTCATCACAACAACTGTCCATGTGTATATTGTACAATGTGACTGTACAGTTCATCACAACTGTCCATGTGTATATTGTACATGTGATGTACAGTTCATCACACAATGTCCATGTATACTGTACAATGTGACTGTACAGTCATCATACAACGTCCATGTGTATATTGTACAATGTGACTGTACAGTTCATCACTACAACTGTCCATGTGTATATTGTAAATGTGACTGTACAGTTCTCACAACAACAGTCCATGTGTATATTGTACAATGTGACTGAACGTTCATCACAACAACTGTCCATGTGTATATTGTCAATGTGACTGTACAGTTCATCACTACAACTGTCCATGTGTATATTGACTGAACATTACATACAATTCCATGTAATTGACTGTAAGTTCATCACTACAATGTCCTGTATATTGTACAATTGACTGTACATTATCATACAACTGTCAAGTTATATGACTGTCAGTTATCATGAACTGTCATGTGTTATTTACAATGTATGTAATTCTAACAGTCATTTATATGTCAATGACTGTCCATTAATGTCCATGTGATTTGTCATACTACAGCATACAATGTCATTGTAATGTACTGTGACTGTACAGTTCATCACTACAACTGTCCATGTGTATATTGTACAATTGACTGTACAGTTCATCACTACAACTGTCCATGTGTATATTGACTGACTGTACATTCATCATTACAACTGTCCATTGTTATTGTGACTGTACAGTTCATCACTACAACTGTCCTGTGTATATTGTTGTACTGAACAGTTCATCACTACAACTGTCCATGTGTATATTGTACAATTATTAACTGTCATTTAAATGTCATGTGTAAATTATCATACTGTCATTATATGACTGTCAGTTATATACAACTGTCTGTAAGTACAATACTGTCAGTTATTCTACAATGTCTATGTTATTACAATACTGTCAGTTTATAATGTCATGTGTATGTACATTTATTCATCAACAACTGTCCATGTGTATATGTACATGTGACTGACAGTTTCACTACAACTGTCCCTGTGTATATTGTGACTGTACAGTTCATCACTACAACTGTCCATGTGTATATTTACAATGTGACTGTACAGTTCATCACTACAACTGTCCATGGTATATTGTAACTGTACAGTTAAACTACAACTGTCCATGTTATTGTACATGTGATGTACAGTTCATCACAACAACTGTCCATGTTATATTGTACAATGTGACGTACAACTGTCCATTATAGTACATGACTGTACATTTATAACTGTCATTTATATGTACTGTACATTCTTCAAAACTGTCAGTTATTTGACTGTCAGTTATAAATGTCCATGTATATGTCAAGTGACTGTACAGTTCATACAAATGTATGTAATTTATTGTACGTCCACTAAATGTCCATGTGATATTGTACAATTACTGTCAGTTCATCACTACAACTGTCCATGTGTAAATTGTACAATGTCTGTACTTACATAACTGTCCAGTTATATTTACAATGTGACTGTCAGTTCATATACAATGTATGTAATTTACAATACTGTACAGTTATAAACAATGTCCAGTGTATATTGTCAATGTGACTGTACATTTCACAACACTGTCCAGTTTTATACAATGTACTGTACAGTTATACTACAACTGTCATGTTATATTGACTGTCAGTCATAAAATGTCCATGTGTAATTGACTGTACATTCATCACAACACTGTCAGTTATATTGTCATGTGGACTGTACAGTTCATCACAACAACTGTCCATGTGTATATGTGACTGTACAGTTCATCACACAACTGTCATGTGTATATGTACAGTGACTTACAGTCATCACAACAACTGTCCATGTGTTATTGTGACTGTACAGTTTCACAATGTCCTGTGTTATTTACAATGTGACTGTACATTCATCACTACAATGTCCATGTGTATGTACAATGACTGTACAGTTTCGAACAACTGTCCTTGTATATTGTACATGTGATGTCAGTTATCACAACAACTTCATGTATATTTACAATGTGACTGTACAGTTCATCACAACACTGTCAGTGTATTGACAATGTGACTGTAAGTTCATCATACAACTGTCCATGTGTATATTGTACAATGTACTGAACATCATCACTACAACTGTCTGTGTTATTGTCATGTGACTGTACAGTTTCATACAACGCCATGTTTGTACAATTGACTGTAATTCATCACACAATGTCCATGTGTATATTGTACAATGTACTGTACAGTTCATCACTACAACTGTCCATGGTATATTGTACAATGTGACTGACAGTTCATCACTACAACTGTCCATTGTTATTGGTGACTGTACAGTTCATCACTACAACTGTCATGTGTATATTGTACAAGTGACTGTACAGTTCATCACAACAACTGTCCATGTGTATATTGTACAATGTGACTGTACAGTTCATCACTACATGTCCATGTGAATTGTACATGTGACGAACAGTTCATCACTACAACTGTCCATGTGTATATTGTACAATGTGACTGTACAGTTCATCACTACAACTGTCCATGTGTATATTGTACAATGTGACTGTACAGTTCATCACTACAAACTGTCCATGTTACTATGTACAATGTGACTGTACAGTTCATCACTACAACTGTCCATGTGTATATGTACAATGTGACTGTACAGTTCATCACTACAACTGTCCATGTGTATATTGTACAATGTGACTGTACAGTTCATCACAACAACTGTCCATGTGTATATTGTACAATGTGACTGTACAGTTCATCACTACAACTGTCCATGTGTATATTGTACAATGTGACTGTACAGTTCATCACTACAACTGTCCATGTGTATATTGAATGTGACTGTACAGTTCATCACTACAACTGTCCATGTGTATATTGTACAATGTGACTGTACAGTTCATCACTACAACTGTCCATGTGTATATTGTACATGTGACTGTACAGTTCATCACAAACAACTGTCCATGTGTATATTTACATGTGACTGTACAGTTCATCACTACAACTGTCCATGTGTATATTGTACAATGTGACTGTACAGTTCATCACTACAACTGTCCATGTGTATATTGTACAATGTGACTGTACAGTTCATCACTACAACTGTCCATGTGTATATTGTACAATGTGACTGAAACAGTTCATCACTACAACTGTCCATGTGTATATTGTACAATGTGACTGTACAGTTCATCACTACAACTGTCCATGTGTATATTGTACAATGTGACTGTACAGTTCATCCTACAACTGTCCATGTGTATATTGTACAATGTGACTGAACAGGTCTTCACTAGTACTTCTTTGTTTTACCGCCAAGCTTTCGTTATTGCTCGCTGGTTTTGTTGGTGTTGATTGTTGCTGGTGATGGATTCACTGAGTGTATAAGATCTATGACAACAATATCAAATGATGGAGGATTTAGTACATTAAACTGAGCAGTGAACAGCTGTAGTTTATCCTGCTACATTATGAATTTATAAGTTGATTCTAGTATACAGAACGGGTTTTATTTCAAGATAATACATGTAATGCTTTTTTCTTTGTTTGAGTTTGTTTCTGTATCACCATTCCTTTAATCAGTCATGATGTATGGCTGCAAGGCGTGGACTCTGAGAAAAACTGATTGCAGAAGAATTGAGGCAGCAGAGATATGGTTTTAGCGAAGACTACTAAGTATCAAATGGACGGATAGAAAAACTAATGAAATGTCCTGGAAGAACTTGATACCACCAGAAAATTATAATAATAATTACAATATTTATATAGCGCAAAATCTTGATAAAATCAAATCTAAGCGCTGAAGCAGACACACACGCACGCACGCACGCACGCACACACAAGCACGCACACACACACACACACACACACACACACACACACACACACACACACACACACACACACACACACACACACGCATGGCTATAAATGGGGAGAAAGAATAAAAGCAAGAATAAAAGCAATGGAAAATTATAGAGAGCATAGCATATACAATTATATATTATAACCATGTGATTCCCCTCCGAGCGGAGACAGGCTGCGAGGGGGGGGGGGGGTTGAGTGAGGTTAGGATTTTATGCGGAGGAGAAAAGGTGAGTTTTGAGAGCGGACTTGAAGGAGACAAAAGTAGGTTGCTGACGGACTGAGAGAGGAAGTTTGTTCCAGGAGAGTGGACCAGAAACAGAGAAGGCTCGTGGACCATAGGTATTGAGCTTAGTGCGTGGAAAGCGAAAAGTCAGAGGATCGGAGGCAGAGCGGAGGGTACGTGAGGGAACATAGATCTCAAGTAGGCTTGACAGGTAATCGGGGGCTGCGTTATTGAGGCTTTTGTAGCACATGGTGTCTAGTTTGTACTGTATGCGCTTTGATACAGGGAGCCAGTGAAGTTGTGCCAGGAGAGGAGATATGTGGTCAGCTTTTTTCTTTTTGAGTACAAGGCATACAGCATTGTTTTGAATGCGCTGTAGGATGTGAATGGTGGAGGCAGGAAGACCAGACAGGAGTGAATTGCAATAGTCAATGCGAGACATTATGAAGGAGAGAACGAGTTTTGCAGTTGTTTCGACAGAGAGATACTTCCTGATCAGCCTTATATGATGGAGATGATAGTAGCAAGATCTGGCAGTTTGAGAAACAAAGTTGTTCATGGAGAGGGTAGAGTCAATGCAGACACCAAGGTTTTTAGCTGAATCAGAAATTGGGACTGATGTGTTACATAATGGGAGAGAAAGAGGAGGCAGCTGAGAAAGTTTCTGACGGGTGCCAATGAGGATAGCTTCTGTCTTGTCGTCATTAAGCTGAAGTTTGTTGAACGTCATCCAGTTCTTAATGTCCGAGTAACACTCAGTGGTGCGAGTCAACAGGCGCTGTATATTATCAGGTGAGTCACTGTCTTGAAGTTGGGTGTCATCAGCATAGAAGTGGTGTTTTATAGAGTGGGAGTTGATGATGGTGGACAGAGGGGAGGTGTAAAGAGTGAAAAGAACAGGGCCAAGGACAGATCCTTGTGGAACACCACAGGTCAGGTATGCAGGTTGAGAGTAAGTGCCATTGATGAGAACAGTTTGTTTTCTGTTTGATAAATACGAAGTGAAAAAGGAGAGAGCAATGTCAGAGATGCCAAAAGTATGATGAAGTCTAGAAAGGAGAATACCATGGTCAATGGTATCGAAGGCTGCAGACAGATCAAGGAGTGTGAGGAGAGAGACTTTGCCAGTATCAGTTGCAAGGAGGAGATTGTTGAGAATGTGTAGTAGGGCAGTTTCAGTGCTATGGCACTGGCGGTAGGCTGACTGGAAAGGATTGAGGAGATTGTTGGCAGACAGGTTAGAGTTCAGCTGGTTGAGGACGACCTTTTCAAGGAGTTTTGACAAGAAAGAGAGATTAGAGATAGGCCGGTAATTTTTCAGTTCATTTGGGTCTAAATTGTGTTTCTTGAGGAGAGGGTGAACAATAGCAGACTTGAAAGAATCTGGGACAGTTCCAGTTTGAAGAGAAGTGTTGATGATGTCAGTGATGAATGGGAGGAGAGTAGGGAGACAGTCGGAGTAGAGAGAACCTGGAAGAGGATCCAGTTCGCAGGTTTTGAACGACATGGATCTGATTGTGTTGAAAATTTCTTCTTGTGAGACTGGGGTAAAAGTAGTAAGAGGTGTGCCAGAGAAGGAAGGGTCAGGTGGGCATGGTTGACAGGGTGTCCTGTCAAGCCTGTCACGAAGAGTTTGTATTTTGGTGGTGAAATACTTGGAGAATACAGATGGGAGTTCTTCATTTGTATGTTTTGTTGGGAGAGGTAAATCTTTTCGTGTGCCAAGGAGATGATTCATGGTTGTAAAAAGTTCTTTTGAAGAAGAGGCATTCAGGATTTTGGTTTGGAAATAACTTGTTTTTGCTGATGCAATGAGGGTGGATACTTTTGTTTTAGAGGCTTGGAAAAGTTGCCTGTGTACAGTGAGTTTGGATTTGCGCCAGCGGCGCTCTGCTCTGCGGCGGGCACGTTTTGCACAGGCAATCTCATGAGTGAGCCAGGGGGTAGGAGGGCGGTCAGGTAAAAGACGGGTTGTGGCTGGAGCATGAGTGTCCAGAAGATGGTGGAGAGTAGTATAGAATTCATCGGCAAGGTTATGTGACTTTTCAGAAAGGAGACGGGAGGCATCAGATGAAAATGTGGAGAGGTCGATAGATTTGAGATTGCGTCGAGTCACTGTGCGTATGGTACGGGAAGGAGGAGAAATGTTGAGAGAACAGAGAATTGCAGAGTGGTCAGATGGAAGGGCTGAAGTTAGACGGGTAGAAAGAACTAAGCAGTTGTCAGTAGTGGAATTGTGGTGATCACAAGAAATGATCCAGTCAAGAATGTGACCTTTTTGATGGGTTGGTTCAGAAATGTGTTGAGTCATATTGTGATTGGACAGAGAGTTGATGATATGTCTTGTGTCATAACGGTGAGTGTTGTCATAGTGGACATTGATGTCACCTAGAATGATGAGATTTCCAGGTAAGAGGCAGTAGTGGTCAAGCAATTGGTCAAAGTCAGAGAGAAACGTGGATGTGGTGAGTTTGTTGGCAGAGCTAGGTGGGGGTCGATAGACACAGGAGAAGGTGATGGGGTGAGGGGTGGATTGGAAGGATACTTCAACGTGCTCGAAAGAAGGA
>JAPXFY010000020.1:73997598-74005098 GCA_030674185.1 Monoplex corrugatus
CTGGGAGAAGCGGTCCATTAGTGACTGCAAGTCCCGCTGAGTATGGGTCAAAACTGCGGCATCGTCGGCAAATAGCATGTCTCTGATGAGGGTTTCACGGACCTTTGTCCTTGCTCTGAGGCGGGCGAGGTTGAAGAGCCTGCCATCTGATCTGGTCCGCAGGTGGATCCCTTCTTGTGCTGTGCTGAACGCATGCCTCAGGAGGAGAGCGAAGAAGATTCCAAAGAGGGTTGGGGCCAGGACGCAGCCTTGTTTCACACCGCTGCGTACGTCGAAGGGCTTGGAGAGGTTTCCGTTGAACTGCACCATCCCTTTCATGTTTGAGTGGAAGGACTCAATTAAGCTGTGCAGTTTGGGGGGGGCAGCCGATTTTTCGGAGAGCCTTGAAAAGGCCATCTCTGCTGACTAGGTCAAAGGCCTTGGTGAGGTCAATGAATGCCACATACAGGGGCATTCGCTGCTCTCTGCACTTGTCCTGGATTTGGCGAAGGGAGAAGACCATGTCTACCGTGGATCTCTCTGCTCGAAAACCACACTGTGATTCGGGTAGACGCGTTCAGCCAGTTTCTGCAGGCGGATTAGGAGGACCCGAGCATAGACTTTGCCAACAATGCTGAGGAACGAGATACCTCTGTAGTTGTTGCAGTCGCTCCTTTCGCCCTTGTTTTTGTACAGGGTGACGATCTTGACGTCCCTCATGTCCTGTGGTACAGCTCCCTCATTCCAACACTGACAGAGAACTGCGTGCAAAGGGTGCAAAAGAGAAGTCTTGCAGTGCTTGATGAGGTCTGGGGGAATTCCGTCGTTGCCAGGTGCCTTCCCTGATGCCAGGCTATCAATGGCCTTGCTGAGTTCGTCCGCAGTTGGCTCTGCGTCAAGTTCTTCCATTACCGGCATGCACTTGATGGCATCGAGGGCTAAGGGGGACACCATGTTCTGTGTGGAGTAGAGGTCGGAGTAGTGTTCCGCCCATCTTTCCATCTGTTGGCTAGGATTGCTGATTACTTCCCCAGTGGAGGATTTAAGGGGGGCGATCTTGCTCTGTGTTGGTCCCAGTGCCTTCTTGATGCCATCATACATTCCTCGGATGTTGCCTCTTTCAGCAGCACTCTGTATCTCTTCGCTGAGCTCTGTCCAGTACTCGTTTGCGCAGCGCCTGGCGTTAAGCTGAATCTTACTTCTGGCAGCCCTGAGGATTTGCAGGTTCTTCTCACTGGGTGACCGCTTATACTTGGTGAATGCGGCACGCTTGGCCTCAACAGTGGGAGTCATCTCTGATGATTTGGTCTCAAACCAGTCGTGGGACTTCACAGTTTTCTTCCCAAAGGTGGCCATAGCAATGCGGTGCATAGTGTCTCGTAGCGTTTCCCATCTCTCAGTGGCAGAGTCTCTGGGCTGCAATGCATCGTATTCTCTCTGAAAGGCCTCTGCGAACTGTTCTACAAGATCTGGCTGAGACATCTTGCTGACGTCAATGCGAGGGTTCCCTTGTTTCTTTGAGCAGTGGAACTTCTTTGGTTGTAGCCTGATCTTGCAACATACCAGAGAGTGGTCTGTGTCGCAGTCTGCGCTGTGATAAGAGCGAGTGTGGAGAACGTTTTTGATAGCGGCACGTCTTACTAGGATCAAATCCAGTTGGTGCCAATGTTTTGAGCGGGGATGCCTCCAGGAGACTTTGTGCTGAGGCTTCGTCTTGAAGAAGGAGTTGGCGATGCACAGTTCATGGCAGGCGCAAAACTCAAGCAGTCGCTGTCCATTCTCATTCATTTTCCCCACTCCAAAGGAACCAAGGCAGAAGGGCCATGAGTCATTGTCTGCACCCACTCTGGCGTTGAAGTCGCCCAGGAGAACAAGTTGTTCTGTCCTGGGGATGTTCCTTATGGTTGATGCAAGATTTTCATAGAACTCATCCTTGGTGTCTGGAGAGGCGGACAGAGTTGGGGCATAAACGCTGATGAGAGTGACATAGCCTTCGGTGGTGTTGAGGCGGAGAGTCAAGAGTCGCTCTGAACCGCCGCTGCCTGATTCAATCATGTTCAGCAGGCTGTTCCTTACTGCAAAGCCTACTCCGTGCTCTCTTGGGGCATCAGAACTCTTTCCTTGCCAGAAGAAGGTGTAGCCCCTTTCCTTTAGTGTTCCTGAGTCAGCCAGCCGTGTTTCCTGCAGAGTGGCAATGTCCACATTGAGCCTCTTTAGTTCGCTGTTTATGACGGCGGTTTTTCTGGCGTCGCTGATGTCTTGCAGATCTTGGGAGAGCCCAGGCATCATTGTTCGGACATTCCAACAGCCCAGTTTCACTGCTGATCCTTTTCCTGATCCGTTTCTTGAATTTGAATTTGAATTTGAATTTTTCTTTTTGTTTGGTGCGGTAATTAACGACCTGCTTGTCAGATTTTCTCCTAATCTTCATGCACCCAATGAAGAAGGCAGGTCGTGGCGGGACAGCACCTAACTGGCTGGGGGCTGCCCAGCTTAGGTGGGCGGTAGCTGTCCAGTAAGACACGAAGGTCTCTCCCACCGTCAAAAGCAACCCCTGGCGTCAGGTCTACGCCAGTTGAGCAATGACTTATCACCGGTATCTGTTGCTTCCCATGATGTGCCGACACCAGTGTTAGTAGCGAGGCTGGAGTGTCCTCTCCAGGTCGTAGGTGCAGAGTGTTTGTGGATGAATGGACGGATGTAAGCCTGGGCAGTGTAATATGGAAGACAGGCTGTTGCCCATGCAACTTGTCCCCCCTCTCCACCTCACTGACAGATCCAAAGGAACAGCAGGGCTGTTACGTTTTGGTGCCAACGCGGCCGCAGGAGCTGCCGGAAAGTGACAAAGTTTGCCATCCAACCGCCTTAGGGGCCCCACACCGGATTTACTGTCAGGGTTTACTCCCTTAGCTAGATGGCCGCGGGTAGCTCTCCAGAGCTGGCGCCCTTTGATGGATCTAATTTATTTCCACCAGGGTTTCTAGCCATCCTCCTCACCATCTTCCTGAGAGGACTGGTGGGGTTGCTGGTTTAGTCGCCAGCAATTCGACCCTGTGACAGGTAGTACTGGGTTCCAGGTTACCAGTAGCAGATACATCTATCCGACCTGACTAAATAACACACAATCACTGAGTTAAACACACAACCATTGAGTTAAACACACAATCACTGAGTTAAACACACAACCACTGAGTTAAACACACAATCACTGAGTTAAACACACAACCACTGAGTTAAACACACAACCACTGAGTTAAACACACAATCACTGAGTTAAACACACAACCACTGAGTTAAACACACAATCACTGAGTTAAACACACAACCACTGAGTTAAACATACAATCATTGAGTTAAATACACAATCACTGAGTTAAACACACAATCACTGAGTTAAACACACAACCACTGAGTTAAACATACAATTACTGAGTTAAACACACAATCACTGAGTTAAACACACAACCACTGAGTTAAACATACAATCATTGAGTTAAACACACAATCACTGAGTTAAACACACAACCACTGAGTTAAACACACAACCACTGAGTTAAACACACAATCACTGAGTTAAGCACACAACCACTGAGTTAAACTTACAATCATTGAGTTAAACACACAACCACTGAGTTTAACACACAATCACTGAGTTAAACACACAACCACTGAGTTAAACACACAATCACTGAGTTAAACACACAACCACTGAGTTAAACACACAACCACTGATTTAAACACACAATCACTGAACTAAACACATAGCCACTGAGTTAAACACACAGCACATGAGTTAAACACATAGCCACTGAACTAAACACATAGCCACTGAACTAAACACATAGCCACTGAACTAAACACATAGCCACTGAGTTAAACACACAGCCACTTAACTAAACACATAGCCACTGAGTTAAACACACAGCCACTGAGTTAAACACACAACCACTGAGTTAAGCACACAGCCACCGAGTTAAACACACAACCACTGAGTTAAGCACACAGCCACTGAGTTAAACACATAGCCACTGAACTAAGCACACGGCCACTGAGCTAAACACATAGCCACTGAACTAAACACACAGCCACTGAACTAAGCACACAGCCACTGAACTAAGCACACAGCCACTGAACTAAGCACACAGCCACTGAGCTAAACACATAGCCACTGAACTAAGCACACAGCCACTGAACTAAGCACACAGCTACTGAACTAAGCACACAGCCACTGAGCTAAACACATAGCCACTGAACTGAACACAGCCACTGAGTTAAACACACATCCACTGAACTAAACACACAGCCACTGAACTAAACACATAGCCACTGAGCTAAACACATAGCCACTGAGTTAACACACAGCCATTAAGCTATGCACACAGCCACTGAGCTAAACACACAGCCACTGAGCTAAACACACAGCCACTGAGTTAAACACACAGCCACTGAACTAAACACATAGCCACTGAACTGAACACACAGCCACTGAGTTAAACACACAGCCACTGAGCTAAACACACAGCCACTGAGCTAAACACACAGCCACTGAGTTAAACACACAGCCACTGAACTAAACACATAGCCACTGAACTGAACACATAGCCACTGAGTTAAACACACAGCCACTGAACTAAGCACACAGCCACTGAGTTAAACACACAGCCACTGAACTAAACACATAGCCACTGAACTAAACACATAGCCACTGAACTAAACACATAGCCACTGAGCTAAACACACAGCCACTGAGTTGACCACACAGCCACTGAACTAAACACACAGCCACTGAACTAAACACATAGCCACTGAGCTAAACACACAGCCACTGAGTGAAACACACAGACATTAAGCTATGCACACAGCCACTGAGCTAAACACAGAGCCACTGAGTTAAACACACAGCCATTAAGCTATGCACACAGCCACTGAGCTAAACACAGAGCCACTGAGCTAAACACACAGCCACTGAGTTAAACACACAACCACTGAGCCAAACACACAGCCACTGAACTAAACACACAACCCCGCAAGTCTGTCCAATATTTTCTCCCTGAGTCTACCTGGTGCTCTCTTTCCTTCTAGCTTTCCTGTTGTGACCAGGTGCTCAAATTCCCCTTTCCTCATAAAATGGCCTATAAAAGTATAAATCCTCATTCAACTCGATTGACCTCTCTATGATAGTTCTTAGGATGTATATGACATTGATAGTTCCTTTCCCTTACAAATGTACACTGTTCTTCTGCTATTTCTCTTTTTATTGTGTTCCTTATCCTCATCATGATTATTCTTAATAGTATCTTTGTTACATGACTTATCAAGATCCAAAACAAGTGCGACTGCCTGCGCCCAAGCAAACAGGAACCAGAAGAACAAGCAAACCAAAGCAAGCGCGTATTCAACACAAGAAATTCTCAACACAATCAGATCCATGTCGTTCAAAACCTGCGAACTGGATCCTCTTCCAGGTTCTCTCTACGCCGACTGTCTCCCTACTCTCCTCCCATTCATCACTGACATCATCAACACTTCTCTTCAAACTGGAACTGTCCCAGATTCTTTCAAGTCTGCTATTGTTCACCCTCTCCTCAAGAAACACAATTTAGATCCAAATGAACTGAAAAATTACCGGCCTATCTCTAATCTCTCTTTCTTGTCAAAACTCCTTGAAAAAGTCGTCCTCAACCAGCTGAACTCTCACCTGTCTGCCAACAATCTCCTCAATCCTTTCCAGTCAGCCTACCGCCAGTGCCATAGCACTGAAACTGCCCTACTACACATTCTCAACAATCTCCTCCTTGCAACTGATACTGGCAAAGTCTCTCTCCTCACACTCCTTGATCTGTCTGCAGCCTTTGATACCATTGATCATGGTATTCTCCTTTCTAGACTTCATCATACTTTTGGCATCTCTGACATTGCTCTGTCTTGGTTCACTTCATACCTATCCAACAGAAAACAAACCGTTCTCATCAATGGCACTTACTCTCAACCTGCATACCTGACCTGTGGTGTTCCACAAGGATCTGTCCTTGGCCCTGTTCTTTTCACTCTTTACGCCTCCCCCCTGTCCACCATCATCAACTCCCATTCTATAAAACACCACTTCTATGCTGATGACACCCAACTTCAAGACAGTGACTCACCTGATAATATACAGCGCCTGTTGACTCGCACCACTGAGTGTTACTCGGACATTAAGAACTGGATGACACACAATAGACTTCAGCTTAATGACGACAAAACAGAAGCTATCCTCACTGGCACGCGTCAGAAACTTTCTCAGCTGCCTCCTCTTTCTCTCCCATTATGTAACACATCAGTCCCAATTTCTGATTCAGCTAAAAACCTTGGTGTCTGCATTGACTCTACCCTCTCCATGAACAACTTTGTTTCTCAAACTGCCAGATCCTGCTACTATCATCTCCATCGTATAAGGCTGATCAGGAAGTATCTCTCTGTAGAAACAACTGCAAAACTCGTTCTCTCCTTCATAATGTCTCGCATTGACTATTGCAATTCACTCCTGTCTGGTCTTCCTGCCTCCACCATTCACATCCTACAGCGCATTCAAAACAATGCTGTACGCCTTGTACTCAAAAAGAAAAAAGCTGACCACATATCTCCTCTCCTGGCACAACTTCACTGGCTCCCTGTATCAAAGCGCATACAGTACAAACTAGACACCATGTGCTACAAAAGCCTCAATAACGCAGCCCCCGATTACCTGTCAAGCCTACTTGAGATCTATGTTCCCTCACGTACACTCCGCTCTGCCTCCGATCCTCTGACTTTTCGCTTTCCACGCACTAAGCTCAATACCTATGGTCCACGAGCCTTCTCTGTTTCTGGTCCACTCTCCTGGAACAAACTTCCTCTCTCAGTCCGTCAGCATCCTACTTTTGTCTCCTTCAAGTCCGCTCTCAAAACTCACCTTTTCTCCTCCGCATAAATCCTAACCTCACTCAACCCCCCCCCCCCCCTCTGCAGCCTGTCTCCGCTCGGAGGGAATCACATGGTTATAATATATAATTGTACATGCTATGCTCTCTCTATAATTTTCCATTGGTTTTATTCTTGCTTTTATTGCTTTTATTCTTTCTCCCCATTTATAGCCATGCGTGTGTGTGTGTGTGTGTGTGTGTGTGTGTGTGTGCGTGCGTGTGTGTGCGTGCGTGCGTGCGTGCGTGCGTGCGTGCGTGCGTGCGTGTGTGTCTGCTTCAGCGCTTAGATTTGATTTTATCAAGATTTTGCGCTATATAAATATTGTAATTATTATTATAATTACAACAAGACAAGACAAGCGCAAATGTTCGGCCAACCGGCCTTTGTCAAGCGCGAATGCACGGTCACAAACAGACCACAAACACCAAAGAAAGGATAATAAAAAGAGGACTAAAAACTTCCCTGCCGCCTCGTCCAATGAATAAAAAGGGTAAAAAGGGACCACTAGACGAGGCGGCAGGGAAGTTTTTAGTCCTCTTTTTATTACCCGTTGTTTGGTGTTGTTTGTGGTCTGTTTGT
>JAPXFY010000020.1:74010098-74027598 GCA_030674185.1 Monoplex corrugatus
TTTCATGTTATTCCATTGTTATTCCATTGTTATTCCATTGTTATTCCATTGTTATTCCATTGTTATTCCATTGATTTTTATTCCATTGTTATTCATTGTTATTCCATTGTTATTCCATTGTTATTCTATTGTTATTCTATTCCATTGTTATTCTATTGTTATTCTATTGTTATTCCATTGTTTATTTCCATTGTTATTCCATTGTTATTCCATTGTTATTCTATTGTTATTCCATTGTTATTCCATTGTTATTCCATTGTTTATTCTATTGTTATTCTATCGTTATTTCTATTGTTATTCTATTGTTATTCCATTGTTATTCTATTGTTATTCCATTGTTATTCTATTGTTATTCAATTGTTTTCCATTGTTATTCTATTGTTATTCCATTGTTATTCTATCGTTATTCTATCGTTATTCCATTGTTATTCCATTGTTATTCCATTGTTATTCCATTGTTATTCTATTGTTATTCCATTGTTATTCTATTGTTATTCCATTGTTATTCTATTGTTATTCTATCGTTATTCCATTGTTATTCTATTGTTATTCTATTGTTATTCTATTGTTATTCCATTGTTATCTTTTGTTATTCCATTGTTATTCCATTGTTATTCCATTGTTATTCCATTGTTTTTCCATTGTTATTCTATTGTTATTCTATTCCATTGTTTTTCCATTGTTATTCTATTGTTATTCCATTGTTATTCCATTGTTATTCCATTGTTATTCCATTGTTATTCCATTGTTATTCCATTGTTATTCCATTGTTATTCCATTGTTATTCTATCGTTATTCTATCGTTATTCTATTGTTATTCTATTGTTATTCCATTGTTATTCTATTGTTATTCCATTGTTATTCTATTGTTATTCTATTGTTTTCCATTGTTATTCTATTGTTATTCCATTGTTATTCTATCGTTATTCTATCGTTATTCCATTGTTATTCCATTGTTATTCCATTGTTATTCTATTGTTTTTCCATTGTTATTCTATTGTTATTCCATTGTTATTCCATTGTTATTCCATTGTTATTCCATTGTTATTCCATTGTTATTCCATTGTTATTCCATTGTTATTCCATTGTTATTCCATTGTTATTCTATCGTTATTCTATCGTTATTCTATTGTTATTCTATTGTTATTCCATTGTTATTCTATTGTTATTCCATTGTTATTCTATTGTTATTCTATTGTTTTCCATTGTTATTCTATTGTTATTCCATTGTTATTCTATCGTTATTCTATCGTTATTCCATTGTTATTCCATTGTTATTCCATTGTTATTCTATTGTTATTCCATTGTTATTCCATGTTATTCCATTGTTATTCCATTGTTATCTTTTGTTATTCCATTGTTATTCCATTGTTATTCCATTGTTATTCCATTGTTATTCCATTGTTATTCCATTGTTATTCCATTGTTATTCTATTGTTATTCTATTGTTATTCTATTCCATTGTTATTCTATTGTTATTCTATTGTTATTCCATTGTTATTCCATTGTTATTCCATTGTTATTCTATTGTTATTCCATTGTTATTCCATTGTTATTCCATTGTTATTCTATTGTTATTCTATCGTTATTCTATTGTTATTCTATTGTTATTCTATCGTTATTCTATTGTTATTCCATTGTTATTCTATTGTTATTCTATTGTTTTCCATTGTTATTCTATTGTTATTCCATTGTTATTCTATCGTTATTCTATCGTTATTCCATTGTTATTCCATTGTTATTCCATTGTTATTCCATTGTTATTCTATTGTTATTCCATTGTTATTCTATTGTTATTCCATTGTTATTCTATTGTTATTCTATCGTTATTCCATTGTTATTCTATTGTTATTCTATTGTTATTCTATTGTTATTCCATTGTTATCTTTTGTTATTCCATTGTTATTCCATTGTTAGTCCATTGTTATTCCATTGTTATTCCATTGTTTTTCCATTGTTATTCCATTGTTATTCCATTGTTATTCCATTGTTGTTCCATTGTTATACCAACAACACGGTTATATACGGTAATTGTTATTCCAACAACACGGTTATATACGGTAATTGTTATTCCAACAACACGGTTATATACGGTAATTGTTATTCCAACAACACAGTTATATACGGTAATTGTTATTCCAACAACACGGTTATATACGGTAATTGTTATTCCAACAACACGGTTATATACGGTAATTGTTATTCCAACAACACGGTTATATACGGTAATTGTTATTCCAACAACACGGTTATATACGGTAATTGTTATTCCAACAACACAGTTATATACGGTAATTATTATTCCAACAACACGGTTATATACGGTAATTGCTATACCAGCAACACGGCTATGTACGGTAATTTTTATTAAACAACACGGTTATATACGGTAATCGTCATTGAAGTACATGTAACTAAGTTATATACGGTAACTGGTTAATCAAAATAACTCGGCAGATGAACTATCATCATCATCATCATCATCATCATCATCATCATCATCATCATCATCATCATCATCATCATCAGGTGCCTTGCTGCATGGCGTTGGTGATTATGGACTTCCATCTGTCTATATCACTTGTTGCCTCAAAGATCTCTTCCACCCTCCTTGTCCCAAGCCACTCTGCAAGTCCTTCTAGTATCTTCTTCCTGGGTCTACCCGGTGCTCTCTTTCCCTCCAGTTTTCCCGTTGTGATCAGGTGCTCCAATTCCCCTTTCCTCATAAAATGGCCTATAAATGTTGCCTGTCTTTTCCTAATCTTCCTTATGAGTGATCTACTTGTGTCTGCCTCCATCAATACTGTCTCGTTTGATTTCTTTGCTGTCCATGGAACTCTCAACATTCTTCTTAGACACCACATCTCGGCTGCCACAATCTTGTTCTGGCTTTGCTTGTTGACTGTCCACGCCTCGGAACCGTATAACAGTATTGGTTCTATATAACATTCAAGAACTCTCTTCCTGAAGTTAATTGATAGGCATTTGTTGGTAAGACTGCTTTTCATCTTCTCCGATTCTGCTGGCTGTTTCTGATGTGCATCTGCCGTCTGGTGAATTGACCGTTCCCAGGTATTTGAACTTATTAACCTTGTCAAGGTTGTGCCATTTGCTGTTATTTTGCATGAGGGGATTTCATGTTTTTTACTGATTACCATGACTTCAGTCTTCCTGCTGTTTAGTTCCAACCCCTTACCTTTGCTTTCTGTTTCTAGTATATTCACAAGGTTTTGTAGGTCCCTTTCATTTTCTGCAATTAGCACGGTGTCATCTGCGCATCGAATGTTTTTTTTATCATTTTTCCTCCAACCTTTAATCCAGGGTCTTCCTCAAGGTTTCTCATGTTGTTTTCGCTGTAAAGTGAAAACAGATCTGGTGACAAAACACAACCCTGTCTGACTCCTCTTTTGATGTTTGGAAAGAGCTTATATTGTTGTTTTTTTTTATTCTCATTGCAGCTGTTTGTTCCCAATACATATTTCTGATTATTCGATCTATTCCATCAATATTGAGTCTTTCTAGTTGGTTGATCAATTCTTCATGTCTTACCCGATCGAAAGCCTTGGTATAGTCAACAAAGCATAAATACAAATCCTTATTCATCTCAATTGACCTCTCTATGATAGTTCTTAGGATGTATATGGCATTAATAGTTCCTTTCCCTTCCACAAATCCACACTGTTCTTCTGCTATTTCTCTTTTGATTTTGTTCCTTGTCCTCATCATGATTATACTTAACAGGATTTTTGTTACATGACTCATCAAACTGATTGTGCGATGGAGTTCGCATTCTATAGCCCCTGTCTTCTTTGGAAGTGGAATGAAAATTGATTTTGACATATCTTTGGGGATTTTTCCAGTGTCGTAAATTTCATTTTGGAGGACTGTTATTTTTTTCTCTACCAAATTCCTCCAGGGCTTCAATCATCTCTGTAGTAATGTTCTCTGGTCCTGGGGCTTTTCCTGGTTTCATCTTTTTCAATGCTGCTCTAACTTATAATAATAATAATATATTTTATTTATATAGCGCAAAATCTTGATAAAATCAAATCTAAGCGCTGAGCGTATACATGCATACATACCTACATACATATGAGCGTATACATGCATACATACATGCTTACATACTAACATACATAAATCTAAGCTGAGCGTATACATGCATACATACATACATACATAAATCTAAGCGTATACATACATACATACATACATACATACATACATACGTACGCACATGCATACATAATAATTACAATATTTATATAGCGCAAATCTCGACAAAATCAAATCCAAGCGCCGAAAAGACACACACGCACACACGCACGCACGCACACACACGCACACACACACACACACACACACACACCACACACACACACACACACACACACACACACACACACACACACACACACACACATGCATGGCCACAAATGGGGAGAAAAGAATAAAAGCAATAAAAGCAAGAATAAAACCAATGGAAAACCACAGAGAACACATCATATACAATTATATATTAAAACAAAGTGATTCCCCTCCGAGCGGAGACAGGCTGCAGAGGGGGGTTGAGTGAGGTTAGGATTTTATGCAGAGGAGAAAAGGTGAGTTTTGAGAGCGGACTTAAAGGAGGCAAAAGTAGGTTGCTGACGGACTGAGAGAGCAAGTTTGTTCCAGGAGAGTGGACCAGAAACAGAGAAGGCTCGTGGACCATAGGTATTGAGCTTAGTGCGTGGAAAGCGAAAAGTCAGAGGATCGGAGGCAGAGCGGAGGGTACGTGAGGGAACATAGATCTCAAGTAGGCTTGACAGGTAATCGGGGGCTGCGTTATTGAGGCTTTTGTAGCACATGGTGTCTAGTTTGTACTGTATGCGCTTTGATACAGGGAGCCAGTGAAGTTGTGCCAGGAGAGGAGATATGTGGTCAGCTTTTTTCTTTTTGAGTACAAGGCGTACAGCATTGTTTTGAATGCGCTGTAGGATGTGAATGGTGGAGGCAGGAAGACCACACAGGAGTGAATTGCAATAGTCAATGCGAGACATTATGAAGGAGAGAACGAGTTTTGCAGTTGTTTCGACAGAGAGATACTTCCTGATCAGGCTTATACGATGGAGATGATAGTAGCAAGATCTGGCAGTTTGAGAAACAAAGTTGTTCATGGAGAGGGTAGAGTCAAGGTAGACACCAAGGTTTTTAGCTGAATCAGAAATTGGGACTGATGTGTTACATAATGGGAGAGAAAGAGGAGGCAGCTGGGAAAGTTTCTGACGGGTGCCAATGAGGATAGCTTCTGTCTTGTCGTCATTAAGCTGAAGTCTATTGTGTGTCATCCAGTTCTTAATGTCCGAGTAACACTCAGTGGTGTGAGTCAAGAGGCGCTGTATATTATCAGGTGAGTCACTGTCTTGAAGTTGGGTGTCATCAGCATAGAAGTGGTGTTTTATAGAGTGGGAGTTGATGATGGTGGACAGGGGGGAGGTATAAAGAGTGAAAAGAACAGGGCCAAGGACAGATCCTTGTGGAACACCACAGGTCAGGTATGCAGGTTGAGAGTAAGTGCCATTGATGAGAACAGTTTGTTTTCTGTTTGATAAATACGAAGTGAAAAAGGAGAGAGCAATGTCAGAGATGCCAAAAGTATGATGAAGTCTAGAAAGGAGAATACCATGGTCAATGGTATCGAAGGCTGCAGACAGATCAAGGAGTGTGAGGAGAGAGACTTTGCCAGTATCAGTTGCAAGGAGGAGATTGTTGAGAATGTGTAGTAGGGCAGTTTCAGTGCTATGGCACTGGCGGTAGGCTGACTGGAAAGGATTGAGGAGATTGTTGGCAGACAGGTGAGAGTTCAGCTGGTTGAGGACGACTTTTTCAAGGAGTTTTGACAAGAAAGAGAGATTAGAGATAGGCCGGTAATTTTTCAGTTCATTTGGGTCTAAATTGTGTTTCTTGAGGAGAGGGTGAACAATAGCAGACTTGAAAGAATCTGGGACAGTTCCAGTTTGAAAAGAAGTGTTGATGATGTCAGTGATGAATGGGAGGAGAGTAGGGAGACAATCGGAGTAGAGAGAACCTGGAAGAGGATCCAGTTCGCAGGTTTTGAACGACATGGATCTGATTGTGTTGAAAATTTCTTCTTGTGAGACTGGGGTAAAAGTAGTGAGAGGTGTGCCAGAGAAGGAAGGGTCAGGTGGGCATGGTTGACAGGGTGTCCTGTCAAGCCTGTCACGAAGAGTTTGTATTTGGTGGTGAAATACTTAGAGAATACAGATGGGAGTTCTTCATTTGTATGTTTTGTTGGGAGAGGTAAGTCTTTTCGTGTGCCAAGGAGATGATTCATGGTTGTAAAGAGTTTTTGAAGAAGAGGCATTCAGGATTTTGGTTTGGAAATAGCTTGTTTTTGCAGATGCAATGAGGGTGGATACTTTTGTTTTAGAGGCTTGGAAAAGTTGCCTGTGTACAGTGAGTTTGGATTTGCGACAGCGGCGCTCTGCTCTGCGGCGGGCCGTTTTGCACAGGCAATCTCATGAGTGAGCCAGGGGGTAGGGGGGCGGTCAGGTAAAGACGGGTTGTGGCTGGAGCATGAGTGTCCAGAAGATGGTGGAAAGTAGTATAGAATTCATCGGCAAGGTTATGTGACTTTTCAGAAAGGAGACGGGAGGCATCAGATGAAAATGTGGAGAGGTCGATAGATTTGAGATTGCGTCGAGTCACTGTGCGCGTGGTACGGGAAGGAGGAGAAATGTCAAGAGAACAGAGAATTGCAGAGTGGTCAGATGGAAGGGCTGAAGTTAGACGGGTAGAAAGAACTAAGCAGTTGTTAGTAGCTGAATTGTGGTGATCACGAGAAATGATCCAGTCAAGAATGTGACCTTTTTGATGGGTTGGTTCAGAAATGTGTTGAGTCATATTGTGATTGGACAGAGAGTTGATGATATGTCTTGTGTCATAACGGTGAGTGTTGTCATAGTGGACATTGATGTCACCTAGAATGATGAGATTTCCAGGTAAGAGGCAGTAGTGGTCAAGCAGTTGGTCAAAGTCAGAGAGAAACGTGGATGTGGTGAGTTTGTTGGCAGAGCTAGGTGGAGGTCGATAGACACAGGAGAAGGTGATGGGGTGAGGGGTGGATTGGAAGGATACTTCAACGTGCTCGAAAGAAGGATGGGAGAAAGGCAGAGACTGCGAGAAAGATAGGCGGGAATGGAGTGAGTCGTTGTAGAGGATGGCGATACCGCCACCTCGAGATGAGCGATGGAAAGAAGCAAGCCTGTAACCACTCGGAGTGAGGCTAGCATGTATAGGTTCATGACCAAGGGGGTTAAGCCATGTCTCTGTGATAAAAGCAATGTCAACATGCTCATCAGCGATAAAATCGGCAATGACTTCGGCTTTGCCATCTTTGCATATTGATTGAGCGTTAAAAAGGCATAGTTTAAGTTTATCACAGTCATATGGCGGCGGCCGAGGTGGCGACGAAGGTGGCACTGACGGGACAAAAGACGAAGGCGACACCAGCGGGGCAGAAGACGAAGGCAGCAACGATGGAACAGAAGAAGAAGACAAAGGTAGCACAGGACAGAAGACGAGGGCAGCGCCGGCGGGACAGAAGACGAAGGCAGCACCGGCGGGACAGAAGGCGAAGGCGGCACCACCAGGACAGAAGGCGAAGGCGAAGATGGCAGAGGAGGAGACGAAGCCCGCAGCAGCGAGGTCGAAGGCAGGGGCAGTGGAGGAGATGAAGAAGCAGAAAAAGAAAAGTGGCGTCGGGCTGGCACAGCAGGAGGCAGGTTGTGCCAAAGTCGGTGGAGACGTCCACCACGACAGGATCGCGCAGTGCGGGGCTTGCTACACAGCCCCAATGTACGTATGCGCTGGTAGACGCCTCCACCGAGGTAGCATTTGCTGTGTTTAAAAAGTGTCAGTCCAATTTGTTTAAGGACGGACGGATCCATAATTGAGAGCCAGTCAGGAGAGGATGATGTTTGCAGAGAACAACGAAGGTTTGGGAGCTGTAGCGTTGGGCGAACACAGTAGGCTAAAATGTTAACACAGTTCACAGGTTAAATGTCCGACCTGAACGGCAGAATTAAAATGACGAAAAGTAGGCATACGAAACTCTAAAATCAGATTATCCGGTAAAATATTCAAAATTAAAAAAAAAAAAATTACATCACCATTTGTCGGGACCCAAGAGGAATAAACTGATATAAAATTCAATGTACAAAAACAAATAGAACCACGATAAAATCACTGTAAAATACCACACACACTTTTGCTGCCTGCTGGCGCGACATCTACTCACTCTACATCTTTCATTATGGGTGGTCCTTCTTATAATGTGTTCTTCATTTCTGTCATTTTCAAAAAGTTCTTTAATGTACTCTCCCCATCTGTCTAATATTTTGTCTTTTTCCATGAGAAGCGTACCATCTTTCGATTTTCGATTTTAAGCAACTAGTTGATGTGCATGTATTTTTCCTGTGGACAATTTCTTCAATTCGTCTGTACATACCCTGCGAATCCGTTTTGTGTCGGTCTTCTATTTCTTCGTATTTTGTTTTCAGCCAAGCTTCCCTGGCTTCATTGCACCTATTCCTGATTTCTTTGTTTATCTCCCTGTATATCTCTTCGTTTCTCTTTGCCCTCCTCCCTTCCTCCATCAAGCCTAAAATTTCATTAGTCATCCAGCTCTTTTTTGCTTTTCTGTCTACTTCAGGGATTTCTTCACAAGCTTCATTTATCGAATTTCTCAACTTTGTCTATTGTTCTTCACTGTCATCAACGTCTTCCAGAGCACTGAACTATATTATTCCATATTTCAACAGATTAAAGTTTGTGCAAATATTAAGAACATCTTTCATCTTGTTGCCTGTGGGAGGGGTGTGTGTGTGTGTGTGTGTGTGTGTGTGTGTGTGTGTGTGTGTGTGTGTGCGTGCGTGCGTGAGTGCGTGCGTGCGTGCGTGCGTGTGTGGTGTGTGTGTGTGTGTGTGGGTGGGTGGGTGTGGGTGTGCGTGTGTGTGTGTGCTTACATCGGTCGTACGTTTGTGCATGCACCCTCTGAACGCAAAGTAAAGTTCATGATTGTTGTGTTGTGTTGGAACAGATAATGGATTTAATCAGCTGGATAAACATCCTGGTGATTGTTTCACGATCTTTCTGTGTGACTTGTCTTGTCCTGTCTGTCACTGAATGTCGTCATCTTCACTGTTGTACTTGTTTAGTTTGAAATCACACTGAATGTCGTCATCCTTACTGTTGTACTTGTTTATTTTGAAATCACACTGAACGTCGTCATCCTTACTTTGTACTTGTTTAGTTTGAATCACACTGAATGTCGTCATCCTTACTGTTGTACTTGTTTAGTTTGAAATCACACTGAATGTCGTCATCTTCACTGTTGTACTTGTTTAGATTGAAATCACACTGAATGTCGTCATCCTTACTGTTGTACTTGTTTAGTTTGAAATCACTCTGAATGTCGTCATCCTTACTGTTGTACTTGTTTAGTTTGAAATCACACTGAATGTCGTCATCCTTACTGTTGTACTTGTTTAGTTTGAAATCACACTGAATGTCGTCATCCTTACTGTTGTACTTGTTTAGTTTGAAATCACACTGAATGTCGTCATCCTTACTGTTGTACTTGTTTAGTTTGAATCACACTGAATGTCATCATCTTCACTGTTGTACTTGTTTAGTTTGAAATCACACTGAATGTCATCATCCTTACTGTTGTACTTGTTTAGTTTGAATCACACTGAATGTCGTCATCTTCACTGTTGTACTTGTTTGTTTGAAATCACACTGAATGTCGTCATCTTCACTGTTGTACTTGTTTAGTTTGAATCACACTGAATGTCGTCATCTTCACTGTTGTACTTGTTTAGATTGAAATCACACTGAATGTCGTCATCCTTACTGTTGTACTTGTTTAGTTTGAAATCACACTGAATGTCGTCATCCTTACTGTTGTACTTGTTTTTGAAATCACTCTGAATGTCATCATCCTTACTGTTGTACTTGTTTAGTTTGAAATCACACTGAATGTCGTCACCTTCACTGTTGTACTTGTTTAGTTTGAAATCACACTGAATGTCGTCATCCTTACTGTTGTAGTTGTTTAGTTTGAAATCACACTGAACGTCGTCATCCTTACTGTTGTACATGTTTAGTTTGAAATCACACTGAATGTCATCATCCTTACTGTTGTACTTGTTTAGTTTGAAATCACACTGAAGTCGTCATCCTTACTGTTGTACTTGTTTAGTTTGAAATCACACTGAATGTCGTCATCCTTACTGTTGTACTTGTTTAGTTTGAAATCACACTGAATGTCGTCATCCTTACTGTTGTACTTGTTTAGTTTGAAATCACACTGAATGTCGTCATCCTTCACTGTTGTACTTGTTTAGTTTGAAATCACACTGAATGTCGTCATCCTTACTGTTGTACTTGTTTAGTTTGAAATCACACTGAACGTCGTCATCTCACTGTTGTACTTGTTTAGTTTGAATCACACTGAATGTCGTCATCCTTACTGTTGTACTTGTTTAGTTTGAAATCACACTGAATGTCGTCATCCCTTAGTGTTGTACTTGTTTAGTTTGAAATCACACTGAATGTCGTCATTCTTACTGTTGTACTTGTTTAGTTTGAAATCACACTGAATGTCGTCATCCTTACTGTTGTACTTGTTTAGTTTGACATCATACTGAATGTCGTCATCTTCACTGTTGTGGTTGTTTAGTTTGAAATCACACTGAATGTCGTCATCCTTACTGTTGTACTTGTTTAGTTTGAATCACACTGAATGTCGTCATCTTCACTGTTGTACATGTTTAGTTTGAAATCACACTGAATGTCGTCATCTTCACTGTTGTACTTGTTTAGTTTGAAATCACACTGAATGTCGTCATCCTTACTGTTATACTTGTTTAGTTTGAAATCACACTGAATGTCGTCATCCTTACTGTTGTACTTGTTTAGTTTGAAATCATACTGAATGTCGTCATCGTTACTGTTGTACTTGTTTAGTTTGAATCACACTGAATGTCGTCATCTTCACTGCTGTACTTGTTTAGTTTGAAATCACACTGAATGTCGTCATCCTTACTGTTGTACTTGTTTAGGTTGAATCACACTGAATGTCGTCATCCTTACTGTTGTACTTGTTTAGTTTGAAATAATAATAATAATAATAATAATAATAATAATTACAATATTTATATAGCGCAAAATCTTGATAAAATCAAATCTAAGCGCTGAAGCAGACACACAGGCACGCACGCACGCACGCACGCACGCACACACACGCACCACCACACACACACACACACACACACAACACACGCATGGCTATAAATGGGGAGAAAGAATAAAAGCAATAAAAGCAAGAATAAAAGCAATGGAAAATTATAGAAAGCATAGCATATACAATTATATATTATAACCATGTGATTCCCCTCCGAGTGGAGACAGGCTGCAGAGGTGGGGGGGGGGGGGGGTTGAGTGAGGTTAGGATTTTATGCGGAGGAGAAAAGGTGAGTTTTGAGAGCGGACTTGAAGGAGACAAAAGTAGGTTGCTGACGGACTGAGAGAGGAAGTTTGTTCCAGGAGAATGGACCAGAAACAGAGAAGGCTCGTGGACCATAGGTATTGAGCTTAGTGCGTGGAAAGCGAAAAGTCAGAGGATCGGAGTCAGAGCGGAGGGTACGTGAGGGAACATAGATCTCAAGTAGGCTTGACAGGTAATCGGGGGCTGCGTTATTGAGGCTTTTGTAGCACATGGTGTCTAGTTTGTACTGTATGCGCTTTGATACAGGGAGCCAGTGAAGTTGTGCCAGGAGAGGAGATATGTGGTCAGCTTTTTTCTTTTTGAGTACAAGGCGTACAGCATTGTTTTGAATGCGCTGTAGGATGTGAATGGTGGAGGCAGGAAGACCAGACAGGAGTGAAGTGCAATAGTCAATGCGAGACATTATGAAGGAGAGAACGAGTTTTGCAGTTGTTTCGACAGAAAGATACTTCCTGATCTGCCTTATACGATGGAGATGATAGTAGCAAGATCTGGCAGTTTGAGAAACAAAGTTGTTCATGGAGAGGGTAGAGTCAATGCAGACACCAAGGTTTTTAGCTGAATCAGAAATTGGGACTGATGTGTTACATAATGGGAGAGAAAGAGGAGGCAGCTGAGAAAGTTTCTGACGGGTGCCAATGAGGATAGCTTCTGTCTTGTCATCATTTATCTGAAGTTTGTTGTATGTCATCCAATTTTTGATGTCCGAGTAACACTCAGTGGTGCGAGTCAAGAGGCGCTGTATATTATCAGTTGAGTCACTGTCTTGAAGTTGGGTGTCATCAGCATAGAAGTGGTGTTTTATAGAGTGGGAGTTGATGATGGTGGACAGGGGGGAGGTGTAAAGAGTGAAAAGAACAGGGCCAAGGACAGATCCTTGTGGAACACCACAGGTCAGGTATGCAGGTTGAGAGTAAGTGCCATTGATGAGAACAGTTTGTTTTCTGTTTGATAAATACGAAGTGAAAAAGGAGAGAACAATGTCAGAGATGCCAAAAGTATGATGAAGTCTAGAAAGGAGAATACCATGGTCAATGGTATCGAAGGCTGCAGACAGATCAAGGAGTGTGAGGAGAGAGACTTTGCCAGTATCAGTTGCAAGGAGGAGATTGTTGAGAATGTGTAGTAGGGCAGTTTCAGTGCTATGGCACTGGCGGTAGGCTGACTGGAAAGGATTGAGGAGATTGTTGGCAGACAGGTGAGAGTTCAGCTGGTTGAGGACGACTTTTTCAAGGAGTTTTGACAAGAAAGAGAGATTAGAGATAGGCCGGTAATTTTTCAGTTCATTTGGGTCTAAATTGTGTTTCTTGAGGAGAGGGTGAACAATAGCAGACTTGAAAGAATCTGGGACAGTTCCAGTTTGAAGAGAAGTGTTGATGATGTCAGTGATGAATGGGAGGAGAGTAGGGAGACAGTCGGAGTAGAGAGAACCTGGAAGAGGATCCAGTTCGCAGGTTTTGAACGACATGGATCTGATTGTGTTGAAAATTTCTTCTTGTGAGACTGGGGTAAAAGTAGTAAGAGGTGTGCCAGAGAAGGAAGGGTCAGGTGGGCATGGTTGACAGGGTGTCCTGTCAAGCCTGTCACGAAGAGTTTGTATTTTGGTGGTGAAATACTTGGAGAATACAGATGGGAGTTCTTCATTTGTATGTTTTGTTGGGAGAGGTAAATCTTTTCGTGTGCCAAGGAGATGATTCATGGTTGTAAAGAGTTCTTTTGAAGAAGAGGCATTCAGGATTTTGGTTTGGAAATAGCTTGTTTTTGCTGATGCAATGAGGGTGGATACTTTTGTTTTAGAGGCTTGGAAAAGTTGCCTGTGTACAGTGAGTTTGGATTTGCGCCAACGGCGCTCTGCTCTGCGGCGGGCACGTTTTGCACAGGCAATCTCATGAGTGAGCCAGGGGGTAGTGGGGCGGTCAGGTAAAAGACGGGTTGTGGCTGGAGCATGAGTGTCCAGAAGATGGTGGAGAGTAGTATAGAATTCATCGGCAAGGTTATGTGACTTTTCAGAAAGGAGACGGGAGGCATCAGATGAAAATGTGGAGAGGTCGATAGATTTGAGATTGCGTCGAGTCACTGTGCGCGTGGTACGGGAAGGAGGAGAAATGTCGAGAGAACAGAGAATTGCAGAGTGGTCAGATGGAAGGGCTGAAGTTAGACGGGTAGAAAGAACTAAGCAGTTGTCAGTAGCTGAATTGTGGTGATCACGAGAAATGATCCAGTCAAGAATATGACCTTTTTTATGGGTTGGTTCAGAAATATGTTGTGTCATATTGTGATTGGACAGAGAGTTGATGATATGTCTTGTGTCATAATGGTGAGTGTTGTCGTAGTGGACATTGATGTCACCTAGAATGATGAGATTTCCAGGTAAGAGGCAGTAGTGGTCAAGCAGTTGGTCAAAGTCAGAGAGAAACGTGGATGTGGTGAGCTTATTGGCAGAGCTAGGTGGAGGTCGATAGACACAGGAGAAGGTGATGGGGTGAGGGGTGGATTGGAAGGATACTTCAACGTGCTCAAAAGAAGGATGGGAGAAAGGCAGAGACTGCGAGAAAGATAGGCGGGAATGGAGTGAGTCGTTGTAGAGGATGGCGATACCACCACCTCGGGATGGGCGATGGAAAGAAGCAAGCCTATATCCACTCGGAGTGAGATTCGCATGTATGGGTTCGTGACCAAGGGGGTTAAGCCAAGCTTCGGTGATAAAACAATGTCAATATGCTCATCTGTGATGAAGTCAGCAATGACATCGGCTTTGCCGTCTTTGCACACTGACTGAGCATTAAACAGATATAATTTCAATTTATCACAGTCACATGGCGGTGGCAGAGGTGGAGATGAAGGCGGTACCGACGAGACAGAAGATGAAGGCAGCACCAGCGGGACAGAAGATGAAGGCAGTACTGACGGGACAGAAGATGAAGGCAGCACCAGCGGGACAGAAGATGAAGGCGGCATTGACGAGACAGAAGATGAAGGCGGCACCAGCGGGATAGAAGATGAAGACGACACCAGCAGGACTGAAGATGAAGGCGGCATCGACGAGACAGAAGATGAAGGCGGCATCGACGAGACAGAAGATGAAGGCGGCATCGACGAGACAGAAGATGAAGGCGGCACCACCGGGGAGAGAAAGTGAAGGCGGCACCATCAGGACAGAAGGTGAAGGTGAAGATGACAGAGGAGAAGGCGAGGTCTGCAGCAGCAAGGTCGAGGGCAGGGGCAGTGGAGGGGAGACTGGTTCAGCTGGAGGCAGGTTGTGCCAGAGACGGTGGAGACGTCCAGCACGACAGGATCGCGCAGTGCGGGGCTTACAACACAGCCCCAACTCGCGTATGCGTAGGTAACCGTCTCCACCGAGATAGCCCTTGCTGTGTTTAAGAACTGACAGTCCAATTTTTCTAATGCGGGACGCGTCCATTGTTGCAAGCCAGTCGGAAAAGGAAGATATTTGTAGGTTGGTGTGTGGGTTGGTCAGTTCACGATACACTTGATTCAGAGAGACAAGAAGAAAATTCAGTGCAGTCTATGCATACGGCAAACTTACAAGCAACAGGAGAATTGTTCATGCACAAACGACAGTCGACTAAGGTTTAGGAGCTGTAGCTGAATGTCGTAATCCTTACTGTTGTACTTGTTTAGTTTGAATCACACTGAACGTCGTCATCTTACTGTTGTACTTGTTTAGTTTGAATCACACTGAATGTCGTCATCCTTACTGTTGTACTTGTTTAGTTTGAAATCACACTGAACGTCGTCATCCTTACAGTTGTACTTGTTTAGTTTGAATCACACTGAATGTCGTCATCTTCACTGTTGTACTTGTTTAGTTTGAATCACACTGAACGTCGTCATCCTTACTGTTGTACTTGTTTAGTTTGAATCACACTGAATGTCGTCATCCTTACTGTTGTACTTGTTTAGTTTGAAATCACACTGAACGTCGTCATCCTTACTGTTGTACTTGTTTAGTTTGAATCACACTGAACGTCGTCATCTTCACTGTTGTACTTGTTTAGTTTGAAATCACACTGAACGTCGTCATCTTACTGTTGTACTTGTTTAGTTTGAAATCACACTGAATGTCGTCATCCTTACTGTTGAACTTGTTTAGTTTGAATCACACTGAAGTCGTCATACTTACTGTTGTACTTGTTTAGTTTGAATCACACTGAACGTCGTCATCTTCACTGTTGAACTTGTTTAGTTTGAAATCACACTGAATGTCGTCATCTTACTGTTGTACTTGTTTAGTTTGAATCACACTGAACGTCGTCATCTTCACTGTTGTACTTGTTTAGTTTGAAATCACACTGAATGTCGTCATCCTTACTGTTGTACTTGGTTAGTTTGAAATCACACTGAACGTCGTCATCTTCACTGTTGTACTTGTTTAGTTTGAAATCACACTGAATGTCGTCATCCTTACTGTTGTACTTGTTTAGTTTGAAATCACACTGAATGTCGTCATCCTTACTGTTGTACTTGTTTAGTTTGAATCACACTGAATGTCGTTATCCTTACTGTTGTACTTGTTTAGTTTGAAATCACACTGAATGTCGTCATCCTTACTGTTGTACTTGTTTAGTTTGAAATCACACTGAAGTCTCATCTTACTGTTGTATTGTTTAGTTTGAATCACACTGAATGTCGTCATCCTTACTGTTGTATTGTTTGTTTGAATCACACTGAAGTCGTCATCCTTACTGTTGTACTTGTTTAGTTTGAATCACACTGAATGTCGTCATCCTTACTGTTGTACTTGTTTAGTTTGAAATCACACTGATGTCGTCATCCTTACTTTGTATTGTTTAGTTTGAATCACACTGAATGTCGTCATCCTTACTGTTGTACTTGTTTAGTTGAATCACACTGAATGTCGTCATCTTACTGTTGTACTTGTTTAGTTTGAATCACACTGAATGTCGTCATCCTTACTGTTGTACTTGTTTAGTTTGAAATCACACTGAATGTCGTCATCTTCTGTTGTACTTGTTTAGTTTGAAATCACACTGAATGTCTCATCCTTACTGTTGTACTTGTTTAGTTTGAATCACACTGAATGTCGTCATCTTACTGTTGTACTTGTTTAGTTTGAATCACACTGAATTCGTCATCTTACTGTTGTACTTGTTTAGTTGAAATCACACGAATGTCGTCTCTTACTGTTGTACTTGTTTATTTGAATCACACTGAGTCGTCATCTTCACTGTTGTACTTGTTTAGTTGAATCACACTGAATGTCGTCATCCTTACTGTTGTACTTGTTAGTTTGAATCACACTGAATGTCGTCATCTTACTGTTGTACTTGTTTAGTTTGAATCACACTGAATGTCGTCATCCTACTGTTGTACTTGTTTAGTTTGAATCACACTGAATGTCGTCATCTTACTGTTGTACTTGTTTAGTTTGAATCACACTGAATGTCGTTATCTTACTGTTGTACTTGTTTATTTGAAATCACACTGAATGTCGTCATCCTACTGTTGTACTTGTTTAGTTTAATCACACGAATGTCGTCATCCTTACTGTTGTACTTGTTTAGTTTGAAATCACACTGAATGTCGTCATCCTTACTGTTGTACTTGTTTAGTTTGAATCACACTGAATGTCGTCATCCTTACTGTTGTATTGTTAGTTTGAATCACATGATTCGTCATCCTTTACTGTTTACTTGATTAGTTGAAATTCACACTGTAATGTCTGTTATTTCACTGTGTACTTGTTTAGTTTGAATCATATTGAATGTCGTCATCCTTACTGTTGTACTTGTTTAGTTTGAAATCACACTGAATGTCGTCATCCTTACTGTTGTACTTGTTTAGTTTGAATCACACTGAATGTCGTCATCCTTACTGTTGTACTTGTTTAGTTTGAAATCACACTGAATGTCGTCATCTTACTGTTGTACTTGTTTAGTTTGA
>JAPXFY010000020.1:74035098-74040098 GCA_030674185.1 Monoplex corrugatus
TTCCCGTTGTGACCAGGTGCTCCAAATCCCCCTTCCTCATAAAATGCCTATAAATGTTGCCTGTCTTTTCCTAATCTTCCTTATGAGGGATCTATTTGTGTCTGCCTCCATCAAGACTGTCTCGTTTGTTTTCTTTGCTGTCCATGGAACCCTCAACATTCTTCTTAGAAACCACATCTCGGCTGCCTCAATCTTGTTCTGGCTTTGTTTGTTGACTGTCCACGCCTCGCATCCGTACAACAGTATTGGTTCTATATAACTTTCAAGAACTCTCTTCCTGATGTTGATTGATAGGCACTTTATAATTATAGACAGAAAACAGTCAAACCTTTTCCCTGTAACTATAAGACTACTGTTCCATTGGACACTCACTGACACCCAGTAGAACACACGTGAAGCGCATGGAAATCGTTGAACGTATCATCGACGTCCACTACTGTTTCTGACTGAGATATGATTGATAATAATAATAATAATAATAATAATAATAATAACAATAATAATAATAATAATAATAATAATATAATAATAATAATAATAATAACAATAATAATAATAATAATATAATAATAATGATAATAATAACAATAATAATAATAATAATAAACAATAATGATAATAATATAATAATAATAATAATAATATAATAATAACAATAATAATAACAATAATAATAATAATATAATAATAATAATAATAATAATAATAATATAATAATAATAATAATAATAATAATAATAATAATAACAATAATAATAATAATCAGCGCCAAATGTTGACATGTCAAATCAAGGCACACTCAAACACCACACACACACAGCTTACAACAGGCCAAAACGCAGGGCAAACAAAGACAACCTGCGCACAGAGCGCAAAAAAAGACTGACGTGAAACAAACAAACCAAAAAAAACAACAACAAAAATGGAAAGATGCAACATGGAGACAAAGACAGTGTGGTGACCCCCCCCACCCCCACCTGGTTACTGCAGCAAAGTCTCTGTCCCCCCTCCCGTGGATTCCTGGTTATCCCATCCAATCATTCCCTGGCCCCTCCCTGATGGAGGAATGACTGTCATCTACAGATCTGCACTGGGTCATTATCTACATGTATCATCTCTGTCGTCATTCTCCTTTGCTCATGTATTGAAGCTGTTCACATGATTCTTTCTCCTCACAGTCCTGTCTTCTTTTCTTCTGTGTCTACTGTCCGCCCCCAAACAACAACAACAACAACAACAACGACAACAACAACAACAACAACAACAACAACAACAACAACAACAACAAAACAACAAATTAACTGACACCATCTTGTCGGACGAATTTCAAATGGCTCTCCTATTATTCTTGATGGCACTAATTTTTATCATGACGAACCTGACACAAATACAGCCAAAATGATAAACATGTTCCATATGTTTAGTTATTGTTAGGTTATACAGCAATCTGTTCATATCCATAATCACATTGTTGACTGGCTAATGACTACATGTAGATCTGATGACAATATTGTAAGATCTAATACCATCACTTTGGGGTTTGTTGCAATATAAATATCAACAAATATTGACCTCCCCCCTCCCCATCATTGTTGATAAAGAAGTGCGTACCCCGGTAGTCTGTCTGACACGTCTGTCCATCTGTCTGTCCACTTTATTCTGTCCTTGTGTTGTGATAAACACGTCCTGTCCCTGTCTGTCCACTTTATTCTGTCATTGTGTTGTGATAAACACGTCCTGTCCCTGTCTGTCCACTTTATTCTGTCCTCCTTGTGTTGTGATAAACACGTCCTGTCCCTGTCTGTCCACTTTATTCTGTCCTTGTGTTGTGATAAACACGTCCTGTCCCTGTCTGTCCACTTTATTCTGTCCTTGTGTTGTGATAAACACGTCCTGTCCCTGTCTGTCCACTTTATTCTGTCCTCCTTGTGTTCTGATAAACACGTCCTGTCCCTGTCTGTCCACTTTATTCTGTCCTCCTTGTGTTGTGATAAACACGTCCTGTCCCTGTCTGTCCACTTTATTCTGTCCTTGTGTTGTGATAAACACGCCCTGTCCCTGTCTGTCCACTTTATTCTGTCCTTGTGTTGTGATAAACACGTCCTGTCCCTGTCTGTCCACATTATTCTGTCCTTGTGTTGTGATAAACACGCCCTGTCCCTGTCTGTCCACTTTATTCTGTCCTTGTGTTGTGATAAACACGTCCTGTCCCTGTCTGTCCACTTTATTCTGTCCTCCTTGTGTTGTGATAAACACGTCCTGTCCCTGTCTGTCCACTTTATTCTGTCCTTGTGTTGTGATAAACATGTCCTGTCCCTGTCTGTCCACTTTATTCTGTCCTCCTTGTGTTGTGATAAACACGTCCTGTCCCTGTCTGTCCACTTTATTCTGTCCTTGTGTAGTGATAAACATGTCCTGTCCGTGTCTGTCCACTTTATTCTGTCCTCCTTGTGTTGTGATAAACACGTCCTGTCCCTGTCTGTCCACTTTATTCTGTCCTCCTTGTGTTGTGATAAACACGTCCTGTCCCTGTCTGTCCACTTTATTCTGTCCTTGTGTTGTGATAAACACGTCCTGTCCCTGTCTGTCCACTTTATTCTGTCCTCCTTGTGTTGTGATAAACACGTCCTGTCCCTGTCTGTCCACTTTATTCTGTCCTCCTTGTGTTGTGATAAACACGTCCTGTCCCTGTCTGTCCACTTCTTTCTGTCCTTGTGTTTGATAAACACATCCTGTCCCTGTCTGTCCACTTTATTCTGTCCTTGTGTTGTGATAAACACGTCCTGTCCCTGTCTGTCCACTTTATTCTGTCCTTGTGTTGTGATAAACACGTCCTGTCCCTGTCTGTCCACTTTATTCTGTCCTCCTTGTGTTGTGATAAACACGTCCTGTCCCTGTCTGTCCACTTTATTCTGTCCTTGTGTTGTGATAAACACGTCCTGTCCCTGTCTGTCCACTTTATTCTGTCCTTGTGTTGTGATAAACACGTCCTGTCCCTGTCTGTCCACTTTATTCTGTCCTTGTGTTGTGATAAACACGTCCTGTCCCTGTCTGTCCACTTTATTCTGTCTTGTGTTGTGATAAACACATCCTGTCCCTGTCTGTCCACTTTATTCTGTCCTCCTTGTGTTGTGATAAACACGTCCTGTCCCTGTCTGTCCACTTTATTCTGTCCTCCTTGTGTTGTGATAAACACGTCCTGTCCCTGTCTGTCCACTTTATTCTGTCCTTGTGTTGTGATAAACACGTCCTGTCCCTGTCTGTCCACTTTATTCTGTCCTCCTTGTGTTGTGATAAACACGTCCTGTCCCTGTCTGTCCACTTTATTCTGTCCTCCTTGTGTTGTGATAAACACGTCCTGTCCCTGTCTAACACACTGTCCTTCCCCTGTCCCTCTGTGTCTGTATAACACGCCTGTCCCTGTCTGTCCACTTTTCTGTCCTTTGTGTTGTGATAAACACGCCCTGTCCCTGTCTAACACGCCCTGTCCCTGTCTAACACTGCCCGTGTCCTGTCTAACACGCCCTGTCCCTGTCTAACACGCCCTTTTCCCTGTCTTAACACGCCCTGTCCCTGTCTAACACGACCCCTGTCCCTGTCTAACACGCCCTGTCCCTGTCTAACACGCCCTGTCCCTGTCTAACACCGCCATGTCCCTGTCTAACACGCCCTGTCCTCTGGTCTAACACGCCCTGTCCCTGTCTAACACGCCCTGTCCCTGTCTAACACGCCCTGTCCCTGTCTAACACGCCCTGTCCCTGTCTAACACGCCCCCATCTCACTTTTCACATTGCAAAATTCATCTCACTTGCCCTTTGACGTCATAGTTGTCTCCCCTGTCCCCACTTCTTACCATTAATCTTCTCCCACTGGACGAAGCAACAGCGAAGTTTCAGCCTTTCTCTCATAATTTTGTATTTGGTGTTTGATTGTGATCTCACGTTCACGCTTGCGAAAGGCCAGTTGGCCGAAAAATTGCGTCTGTGTTGTCTTGTTGTATTATATAGGCGTTCTGATTCTATTTTCTTGTTTTTCTGGTTCCTGTTTGCTTGAACGCGGGCAGTCACACTTGTTTTGGATTTCACAATGTAAAGTATGGATTTGCAAGTCATCGCCATGGTATCCCTGCATCAAAAATGATGTCTGTGACGTCAAACATCAACGTCATGCAGACTGCAACGTGATCCTCCAAGCCACAACTGATTTTTATTGTTGTACGATATCAAACCGTCACCACTCACAGCAAGTGTATGGTGTATGTCACAATAGTTGTGGTGGTCACACATTGTCCCCTTTCCACTGTCTACCCACCTCACTCACTGCCCCGATGTCTTTTGTGATTTCCTTTTCTGTACAGTTTGTGATATTTGACTGTGATGTTGACAACCAGTGTCCGGACACATCTTGTGTTTGGACATGTCGTACCCCCTGTCCTTTCAATGTTTTCATCTTTTCAGTTAGTTTCAGAACACGAACTCCACATGACGAATTTAAGTCCATACCAAGTGTTTGTCACCTGTTCTGTTGATTCTGTCCCCAAGATGTTTACTACAAGAGTGTTTGGCTGAGATCCACAGATGGTTATCTAGTATCATGAATAACTGTCTGTCACCAAGCTTCTCTCCAACACTGTTCAAACTGCTGTTGTTAATCCCTGCTTAAAGAAATCTGCTGTTGGTCGTGACAAGGTGAACACGGAGGGGACCTTACAAAAACTTTCAGTGCAATAAGCAATACAAGTTGAACACGGAGGGGACCTTACAAAAACTTTCAGTGCAATAAGCAATACAAGTTGAACACGGAGAGGAACTTACAAAAACTTTCAGTGCAATAAGCAATACAAGGTGAACACGGAGGGGACCTTACAAAAACTTTCAGTGCAATAAGCAATACAAGGTGAACACGGAGGGGAACTTACACACGTTTCAGTGCAATAAGCAATACAAGTTGAACACGGAGGGGAACTTACAAAACTTTCAGTGCAATAAGCAATACAAGTT
>JAPXFY010000020.1:74047598-74057598 GCA_030674185.1 Monoplex corrugatus
GTGTATGTGTGTGTATGTGTGCATGCGTGTGTGCGCTCGCGTAGTGTATGTGTGTTATGTGTGTGTGTGTGTGTGTGTTGTGTGTGTGTGTGGTGTGTGTGTGGGCGCGCGCGCGCGCGTGTGTGTGTGTGTGTGTGTGTGTGTGTGTGTGTGTGTGGTATTCATGTGTTGTTTATATAAATCCCTCACAGATAAATGAAAAAAAAAGTTATTTTTCAAACTTGTTTTTTTGTTGCATTGATGTATTATTGTATGTATGTAACTGTACTTGTATTGCACTCCTGTATTGACATTGCAGTCCTTCCTCCTTCTTTTTGTTGAGTACAACGAGCATTCTATGTCATGGACTGTGTGCATTATACAAATGGCCCAGAACAGAACCCTGTGGGACACCATATTTCAGCAAACATGCAGCTGACTGAAGTTATTACTGACAACAGACTGAGTTGGACATGTAGGGTATGACTGGAACCACTCAAGAACAATTTCAATGCAGCAAGATGTTGGTGACAATCTGCAGATAATGATATCATGATCAGTAGTGTCAAATACAGCTGTAAGATCTGGTAGTGATAGAATGGACCATCTTCTACTTACTGAAGCCGATGGAAGATCATTACACTTTTGAACAAAGCATTTTCTATATTATGGACTTTACCATTGAAAAAGCTCAAGGTCACTGGCTTCTTGGTCATCCATCAGCTCTATAACAACATGCACAATATACAGATGTGAAAAATAAAACCAACCAAAACAAAAAACAAAAAACCCCACAAAAAACCCAAATAAAAAACAAAAGCAAAACAAAACAAAACCAACCAACAACCAACCAACCAACCAACCAGCCAACCAACTCACCCACCAACCAACCAACCAGCCAACCAACCCACCCACCCACCCACCGACCAACCAACCAACCAACCCACCTACCCACCCACCCACCCACCCAAACACCCACCCACCCACCAACCCACCCTCCCACCCAACCACCAACCCACCACTCACACCACCCACCCACCCACCACCCACCCACCCACCCACCAACCAACCCACCAACCCACCAACCAACCAACCCACCCACCCACCCACCCACCAATCAACCAACCACCCACCAACCAACCACACCAACACCACACACCCACCACCACCACCAACCACCAACCACCCACCACCCACCCACCTACCCACCAACCAACCAACCAACCAACCAACCAATCACCAACCAACCAACCAACTAACCAGATTCTGTTCGTGGCAAGCAGAGATTGTTAATCATAAGCCAATTTGAGTCGTATTACGGACCAGGTAGTCAGATCATCATCATCATCATCATCAGGTGCCTTGCCGCATGGCGTTGGCGATCATGGACTTCAATCTATCTCTATCTCTTGTTGCCTCAAGGATCTCTTCTACCCTCCTTGTCTTCAGCCACTCTGCAAGTCCATCTAGTATCTTCTCCCTGGGTCTACCCGGTGCTCTCCTTCCCTCCAGCTTTCCCGTTGTGACCAGGTGTTCCAATTCCCCTTTCCTCATAAATTGGCCTAAGAATGTTGCCTGCCTTTTCCTAATCTTCCTTATGAATGATCTACATGTGTCTGCCTCCATCAAGACTGTCTCGTTTGTTTTCTTTGCTGTCCATGGAACTCTCAACGTCCTTCTTAGAAACCACATCTCGGCTGCCTCAATCTTGTTCTGGCTTTGCTTGTGACTGTCCACGCCTCGCATCCGTACAACAGTATTGGTTCTATATAACATTCGAGAACTCTCTTCCTGATGTTAATTGATAGGAATTTGTTGGTAAGAATGCTTTCCATCTTCTTGAATGCTGTTTTGGTTGGCTGATTCTGCTGGCTATTTCTGATGTGCATTTGCCGTCTGGTGAAGTGATCGTTCCCAGGTATTTAAATTTATCAACCTGTCTCAAAGTTGTGCCATTTGCTGTTATTTTGCATGAGGGGATTTCATGTTTTTTACTGATCACCATGACTTCAGTCTTCTTGCTGTTTAGTTCCAAGCCCTCACCTTTGCTTTCTATTTCAAGTATATTCACAAGGTTTTGTAGATCCCTTTCATTTTCTGCAACTAGCACGGTGTCATCTGCGTATCGAATGTTGTTTATCATGTTTCCTCCAACCTTTAATCCAGGGTCTTCCTCTAGGTTTCTCATGATGTTTTCGCTGTAAAGTGAAAACAGATCTGGTGACAAAACACAACCCTATCTGACTCCTCTTTTGATGTTTTGAAAAGAGCTTACATTGTTTTTTATTCTCATTACAGCTGTTTGTTCCCAATACATTTTTCCATCAACATTGAGTCTTTCTAGTTGGCTGATCAATTCTTCATGTCTTACACGATCGAAAGCCTTGGTATAGTCAACAAAGCATAAATATAAATCCTTGTTCACCTGGATTGACCTCTCTATGATAGTTCTTAGGATGTATATGGCATTAATAGTTCCTTTCCCTTTCACAAATCCACATGTTCATCTGCTATTTCTCTTTTGATTCTATTCCTTGTCCTCATCTGATTATTCTTAATAAGATCTTGGTTACACGACTCATCAAACTGATTGTGCGATGGAGTTCGCATTCTATAGCCCCTGTCTTCTTTGGAAGTGGAATAAAATTGATTTTGACATATCTTTGGGGATTTTTCCAGTGTTGTAAAATTTCTTTAGGAGGACTGTTATTTTTTTCTATGCCAAATTCCTCCAGGGCTTCAATCGTCTCTGTGTAATGTTGTCTGGTCCTGGGGCTTTTCTGGTTTCATCTTTTTCAGTGCTGCTCTAACTTCATCTTTCATTATGGGTGGTCCTTCAAAGTTCTTTCTTATAATGTGTTCTGCGTTTCTGCCATCTTCAAAAAGGTCTTTAATGTACTCTCCCCAGCTGTCTAATATTTTGTCTTTTTCCATGAGAAGCGTACCATCTTTCGATTTTAAGCAACCAGTTGATGTGCATGTATTTTTCCTGTGGACAATTTCTTCAATTCGTCTGTACTACCCTGAGGATCCGTTTTGTGTCGGTCTTCTATTTCTTTGCATTTTGTTTTCAGCCAAGCTTCCTTAGCTTCATTGCACCTATTCCTGATTTCTTTGTTTATCTTCCTGTATATTTCCTCGTTTCTCTTTGCCTTCATCCGTTCCTCCATCAAGCCTAAAATTTCTTTTGTCATCCAGTTCTTTTTTGCTTTTCTATCTGCCTCAGGGATTTCTTCACAAGCTTCTTTTATAGAATTTCTCAACTTTGTTCATTGTTCCTTACTGTCTTCAAGAGCATTGAATTTGTTTTGAACATGTACATTCAATTTTTTTACGTATCACTTCATCTGTCTTTGAGAGTCCAAAATCTAGTTTGATGTTGCTTTTGGTCTGTTTCCTTTTCCGTAATTTCAACCTAAATCTTCCCATTACAGGATTGTGGTCACTGTTACAGTCTGTTACAGGCAGTCAGATAGTCTAATACAATAATACGTATAACGGACCAGGCAGTCAGATAGTCTAATACAATAATACACATTACAGACCAGGCAGTCAGATAGTCTAATACAATAATACACATAATGGACCAGGCAGTCAGACAGTCTAATACAATAATACACATTACAGACCAGTCAGATAGTCTAATACAATAATACACATTACAGACCAGTCAGATAGTCTAATACAATAATACACATTACAGACCAGTCAGATAGTCTAATACAATAATACACATTACAGACCAGGCAGTCAGACAGTCTAATACAATAATACACATTAAGACCAGTCAGATAGTCTAATCATAATACACTTACAGACCAGTCAGATAGTCTAATACAATAATACACATTACAGACCAGGCAGTCAGACAGTCTAATACAATAATACACATTACAGACCAGTCAGATAGTCTAATACAATAATACACATTACAGACCAGGCAGTCAGATAGTCTAATACAATAATCACATTACAGACAGACAGTCAGATAGTCTAATACAATAATACACATTAAGACCAGCAGGTAGTCTAATACAATAATACACATTCAGACAAGGCATCAGACAGTCTAATACAATAATACAACATAGACATCGTTTATGTAGAAATACAGCAAAGTGCAGGGACACTGACTGTTTAGTTGTATTACTGACAATGCCAGACAACGGTTTTCCTTGTTTTCACATCTCCAACAACTTATTACTTGCCAGTTTACTGAATAAGGGGAAATTAAAAACTTTCACTGGTCAATAATTTATTAGTTTCAACGTTACAGTTTAAAGAGGTATTTGACTATCACACCACTCTCCACTTTCCACCAATGCTATGCGTTTTAGCAGTTGTTAGTGCCAGATCTTGGGAACCAGTGGATTGTAAGTGACCTGTTATCTGATCGTGTGGTCTTTAACAGTCTGAAGATGTTTGAGTAGTTTAGGAAGTTTGCAGTGTTTTATGATCCATCTGTGACTTACTGTTTCTTCTGTTCCCTTTGGTATAATCCATGTGATAATGTCTGGTTGCAGAGAAATCTTTCTCTGTCTTTGGTCCACAAGGTGAACCTCCCTGCCAGTGTCTTTATGACTCAGCAGTTGTCTGATTACAGTCAGAAAACTCCTGAAAGCACTGTCTTCATAATTCGTAAATATTTTATTTCATATATTTTATCTTATTTCTTTTTAGCTTGTCGTTTTGATGTATGTCTGTGTCTGTTGTTGTATGTCTGTGTCTGTTGTTGTATGTCTGTGTCTGTTGTTGTATGTCTGTGTCTGTTGTTGTATGTCTGTGTCTGTTGTTGTATGTCTGTGTCTGTTGATGTATGTCTGTGTCTGTTGTTGTATGTCTGTGTCTGTTGATGTATGTCTGTGTCTGTTGTTGTATGTCTGTGTCTGTTGATGTATGTCTGTGTCTGTTGTTGTATGTCTGTGTCTGTTGTTGTATGTCTGTGTCTGTTGTTGTATGTCTGTGTCTGTTGTTGTATGTCTGTGTCTGTTGATGTATGTCTGTGTCTGTTGTTGTATGTCTGTGTCTGTTGTTGTATGTCTGTGTCTGTTGATGTATGTCTGTGTCTGTTGTTGTATGTCTGTGTCTGTTGTTGTATGTCTGTGTCTGTTGTTGTATGTCTGTGTCTGTTGTTGTATGTCTGTGTCTGTTGATGTATGTCTGTGTCTGTTGTTGTATGTCTGTGTCTGTTGTTGTATGTCTGTGTCTGTTGTTGTATGTAGGCTAATGACAAAGTCACCATATTCATGGTGTCAGATGTTTTCTTCTCTGTACAAGAAATGATATGTGGCCACACAATGGTTCGCGTTGTTATGTGTAATGTGAATGTAACAAATATTCATTTTCTTGTACAAATAGAGAACACAGAACAAAAACATTGCAGTTGTTTCGGGTTTACATGATTTCTATCCATAGTGATACTAGAAATATTGTAGTGTAGTGCTATTTTTCTTTCTCACTGAAATAAAACAGTTTTTGGTTGATGTCTGCTCAAAGGGTTGAAGCCAGTCATGCTATGTCTTTGTGGATCTATGGACAGAATGTGGAAGACACACAGGTGACTGATCTGCAAGGCAGAAATAAGAAAGAGTCTTGTGAGGAAAAGACAGCATGACAGCAAAGAGGAACCTCTAACTACACAGCATGACAGGAAAGAGGAACCTCTAACTACACAGCATGACAGGAAAGAGGAACCCCTAACTACACAGCATGACAGGAAAGAGGAACCCCTAACTACACAGCATGACAGGAAATAGGAACCCTTAACTACACAGCATGGCAGGAAAGAGGAACCCCTAACTACACAGCATGACAGGAAAGAGGAACCCATAACTACACAGCATAGCAGGAAAGAGGAACCTCTAACTACACAGCATGACAGGAAAGAGGAACCTCTAACTACACAGCATGACAGGAAAGAGGAACCCCTAACTACACAGCATGACAGGAAAGAGGAACCCCTAACTACACAGCATGACAGGAAAGAGGAATCCCTAACTACACAGCATGACAGGAAAGAGGAACCCCTAACTACACAGCATGACAGGAAAGAGGAACCACTAACTACACAGCATGACAGGAAAGAGGAACCCCTACTACACAGAATGACAGGAAAGAGGAACCACTAACTACACGAATGACAGGAAAGAGGAACACTAACTACACAGCATGACAGGAAAGAGGAATGTCTAACTACACAGCATGACAAAAAGAGGAACCCCTAACTACACAGCATAGCAGGAAAGAGGAACCCGTAACTGTATAGCATGAGAGGAAAGAGGAACCCCTAACTACACAGCATGACAGGAAAGAGGAACCCCTAACTACACAGCATGACAGGAAAGAGGAACCCCTAACTACACGGCATGACAGGAAAGAGGAACCCCTAACTACACAGAATGACATGAAAGAGGAACCACTAACTACACAGCATGAGAGGAAAGAGGAACCCCTAACTACACAGCATAGCAGGAAAGAGGAACCCCTAACTACACGGCATGACAGGAAAGAGCAACCCCTAACTACACGGCATGACAGGAAAGAGGAACCCCTAACTACACAGCATGACAGGAAAGAGGAACGTCTAACTACACTGCATGACAGGAAAGAGGAACCACTAACTACACAGCATGATAGGAAAGGGGAACCCTAACTACACAGCATGGCAGGAAAGAGGAACCCCTAAGTACACAGCACGACAGGAAAGAGGAACCCCTAAGTACACAGCATGACAGGAAAGAGGAAGGTCTAACTACACAGCATGACAGGAAAGAGGAACCCCTAAGTACACAGCACGACAGGAAAGAGGAACCCCTAAGTACACAGCACGACAGGAAAGAGGAACGTCTAACTACACAGCATGACAGGAAAGAGGAACGTCTAACTACACAGCATGACAGGAAAGAGGAACCCCTAACTACACAGCATGACAGGAAAGAGGAACGTCTAACTACACAGCATGATAGGAAAGAGGAACCCTAACTACACAGCATGACAGGAAAGAGGAACCACTAACTACACAGCATGACAGGAAAGAGGAACCCCTAAGTACACAGCATGACAGGAAAGAGGAACCACTAACTACACAGCATGACAGGAAAGAGGAACCCCTAAGTACACAGCACGACAGGAAAGAGGAACCACTAACTACACAGCATGACAGGAAAGAGGAACCCCTAAGTACACAGCATGGCAGGAAAGAGGAACCCCTAAGTACACAGCATGACAGGAAAGAGGAACACCTAACTATATAGCATGAGAGGAAAGAGGAACCCCTAACTGTATAGCATGAGAGGAAAGAGGAACCCGTAACTGTATAGCATGAGAGGAAAGAGGAACCCCTAACTATATAGCATGACAGGAAAGAGGAACTCCTAACTACACAGCATGACAGGAAAGAGGAACCCGTTACTATACAGCATGACAGGAAAGAGGAACCCCTAACTACACAGCATGACAGGAAAGAGGAACCCCTAACTACACAGCATGACAGGAAAGAGAAACCCCTAACTACACAGCATGAGAGGAAAGAGGAACCCCTAACTACACAGCATGACAGGAAAGAGGAACCCCTAACTACACAGCATGACAGGAAAGAGGAACCCGTTACTATACAGCATGACAGGAAAGAGGAACCCCTAACTACACAGCATGACAGGAAAGAGGAACCCGTTACTATACAGCATGACAGGAAAGAGGAACCCCTAACTACACAGCATGACAGGAAAGAGGAACCCCTAACTACACAGCATGACAGGAAAGAGGAACCCCTAACTACACAGCATGACAGGAAAGAGGAACCCCTGACTACACAGCATGACAGGAAAGAGGAACCTCTAACTACACAGCATGACAGGAAAGAGGAACCCCTAGCTACACAGCATGACAGGAAAGAGGAACCCCTGACTACACAGCATGACAGGAAAGAGGAACCCCTAACTATACAGCATGACAGGAAAGAGGAACACCTAACTACACAGCATGACAGGAAAGAGGAACCCTAAGTACACAGCATGACAGGAAAGAGGAACCCCTAACTATATAGCATGACAGGAAAGAGGAACCCCTAACTATACAGCATGACAGGAAAGAGGAACCCCTGACTACACAGCATGACATGAAAGAGGAACCCCTGACTACACAGCATGACAGGAAAGAGGAACCCCTGACTACACAGCATGACAGGAAAGAGGAACCCCTGACTACACAGCATGACAGGAAAGAGGAACCCCTGACTACACAGCATGACAGGAAAGAGGAACCCCTGACTACACAGCATGACAGGAAAGAGGAACCCCTAACTACACAGCATGACAGGAAAGAGGAACCCCTGACTACACAGCATGACAGGAAAGAGGAACACCTAACTATACAGCATGACAGGAAAGAGGAACCCCTAACTACACAGAATGACAGGAAAGAGGAACCCCTAACTACACAGCATGACAGGAAAGAGGAACCCCTAACTACACAGCATGACAGGAAAGAGGAACCACTAACTACACAGCACGACAGGAAAGAGGAACCACTAACTACACAGCATGACAGGAAAGAGGAACCCCTAACTACACAAAGACAAGCTAGATACCTGTAGTCTTGTGGTTCCAACACAGGAAGTGACCTTGATTTCTGAGTCTGCATCTTTGACACGTCATAGCTACGTTGACATGAAGCAGACAAAGTGGTCATCATGTGATGCCGGACTTCATGCTCTCTCTTAAGGAGCTGACACACAAGCCGTGTGGCCAGTGTGATTGAGGAGAACCAGTTGACCCTGTGCGGTCAGACCTGTCAGCGTGGAACGTACGGAACGCTACATGTACACCATCCTTTTGAAACTGATGTCAGATGTAGGTCACTGAGAGTTTCGCCATTTTTGCTGATCAGGCGTCGGAATCAAAGGTAAAAAAAATCAAAATAATTCCCTTCTCTCGAGAATGTTTGTTTTCATAACGTCTGCTTTTGCTATTCAAAACGTCATTAACTTGGTACGACTCTATCAAATACTTCGTCTTCGAATCGGGCGAGATTGACGGCTGTACTCAAAGACACCATTTGCAAAATGGGTGTCGCCTCAATGCTGCGCACTGATTGGCTGGAGGACGGCAGCCGCCCTTTTGGAGCAGATGACGATCTATTCCCAACGGTCACGTTGAAGCCGATGTCTGGGGCCGTTTGCTACGTACCTTTACTGTGACAGGCCGTTCGTATGGGGTACGTTTCACCCTCTCCCTCTCTTAAAGGATAAACAGCGTATTTCCACAGACAGCAGCAGACACTGACTTGATAAAGACATCCATGGGGACATAATGTGTGCCATACATCAGCAGTCAGTTGACATAATGACATAATGTGTGCCATACGTCATCAGTCAGTTGACATAATGACATAATGTGTGCCATACATCAGCAGTCAGTTGACATAATGACATAATGTGTGCCATACGTCATCAGTCAGTTGACATAATGACATAATGTGTGCCATACATCAGCAGTCAGTTGACATAATGACATAATGTGTGCCATACATCAGCAGTCAGTTGACATAATGACATAATGTGTGCCATACATCAGCAGTCAGTTGACATAATGACATAATGACATAATGACATAATGTGTGCCATACATCAGCAGTCAGTTGACATAATGACATAATGTGTGCCATACATCAGCAGTCAGTTGACATAATGACGTAATGTGTGCCATACATGAGCAGTCAGTTGACATAATGACATAATGTGTGCCATACATCAGCAGTCAGTTGACATAATGACATAATGTGTGCCATACATCAGCAGTCAGTTGACATAATGACATAATGACATAATGACATAATGTGTGCCATACATCAGCAGTCAGTTGACATAATGACATAATGTGTGCCATACATCAGCAGTCAGTTGACATAATGACATAATGTGTGCCGTACATCAGCAGTCAGTTGACATAATGACGTAATGTGTGCCATACATCAGCAGTCAGTTGACATAATGACATAATGGTGCCATATATCAGAGTCAGTT
>JAPXFY010000020.1:74062598-74065098 GCA_030674185.1 Monoplex corrugatus
ACACACACACACACACACCACACACACACACACACACACACACACACACCACACACACACACACACACACACAACACACGCACCACACACACACACACACCACACCACAACACACACACACACACACACACACACACCACACACCAACACACACACACCACACACACACACCACACACACACACACACACACACACGACACACACCACAACACACACACTACACACACACACACTATCATCATCAACACACATCACTACTATCCTACTACATCTATCTATTCTATCTATTATCTATCTATCTATCTTCTATCTATCTATCTATCTATCTATCTTTATCTATCTATCTATCATTTCTTATCTATATATTATCATATTATATATATATATGTGTGTGTGTGTGTGTGCGTGCGTGCGTGCGTGTGTGTGTGTATGTGTGTGTGTGTGTGTGTGTGTGTTGTATCTATATATATATACATACATCTATGTATATATTATATATATACTCACATCTCTCTGTCTCTCTCCCCTCTCTCTCTCTCTCTCTATTATATATATATATATAATATACATACATATATATATATATGTATAATAATAATAATTACAATATTTATATAGCGCAAAATCTTGATAAAATCAAATCTAAGCGCTGAAACAGACACACACGTACACACGCACACACACCACACACACACACACACACACACACACACACACACACACACACACACACACACACACACACACACACACACACGCGCGCGCATGGCTATAAATGGGGAAAAAGAATAAAAGCAATGGAAAATTATAGAGAGCATATTATATACAATTATATATTACAATGTGATTACAATATATATATATATATATATATATATATATATATATATATATATATATATATATATATATATATATATATATAAAAACATCTTTGAAATGTTGAGAAACCTCTTCATTCTGCCATATAGACTGGTGTAGTATTGTCAGCCCCTCCAAGAACATGTCGTCCCCATTCCTGTAGATATCCACAGGAACAGACGCCGGAAGAAAGGTCTACCAGTGATCACTTGACGCCTCCCACAGTCAGTCATCATAATATACACGTACAGTGAACACTGTTTGCACAGCGCCTCATCTCACAAGAACCCTGGACGCTTCCCCAAAGCATGAGTGGCAGAGGCAGACACATATAAGGACACACATGTCAACCACTACAGTGATGATAACACCAGACGACTTGTAAGACATACAGATTTAAAGAAGCGATAAGTATGAAATACAATATCTACTTCCACACGTCAATCGGTCATTCAACAGTAGTGAAAAACAAAGACATACAAAGTATGCCTTATACCTCTCCAGCTGACTTGTCATAAACAAAGACACACAAAGTATGCCTTCTACCTGTGCAGCTGATTCCTGTCATAAACAAAGACACACAAAGTATACCTTCTACCTGTCCAGCTGATTCCTGTCATAAACAAAGACACACAAAGTATGCCTTCTACCTGTGCAGCTGACTTGTCATAAACAAAGACACACAAAGTATACCTTCTACCTGTCCAGCTGATTCCTGTCATAAACAAAGACACACAAAGTATACCTTCTACCTGTGCAGCTGACTTGTCATAAACAAAGACACACAAAGTATACCTTCTACCTGTCCAGCTGACTTGTCATAAACAAAGACACACAAAGTACACCTTCTACCTGTGCAGCTGACTTGCCATAAACAAAGACACACAAAGTATACCTTCTACCTATGCAGCTGACTTGTCATAAACAAAGACACACAAAGTATACCTTCTACCTGTGCAGCTGACTTGTCATAAAAAAAGACACACAAAGTATACCTTCTACCTGTCCAGCTGACTTGCCATAAACAAAGACACACAAAGTATACCTTCTACCTGTGCAGCTGACTTGCCATAAACAAAGACACACAAAGTATACCTTCTACCTGTCCAGCTGACTTGCCATAAACAAAGACACACAAAGTATGCCTTCTACCTGTGTAGCTGATCTAGTCATAAACAAAGACACACAAAGTATACCTTCTACCTGTCCAGCTGATCTAGTCATAAACAAAGACACACAAAGTATGCCTTCTACCTGTCCAGCTGACTTGTCATAAACAAAGACACACAAAGTATACCTTCTACCTGTCCAGCTGATCTAGTCATAAACAAAGACACACAAAGTATACCTTCTACCTGTGCAGCTGATCTAGTCATAAACAAAGACACACAAAGTATACCTTCTACCTGTCCAGCTGATCTAGTCATAAACAAAGACACACAAAGTATACCTTCTACCTGTCCAGCTGACTTGCCATAAACAAAGACACACAAAGTATGCCTTCTACCTGTGCAGCTGATCTAGTCATAAACAAAGACACACAAAGTATACCTTCTACCTGTCCAGCTGATCTAGTCATAAACAAAGACACACAAAGTATACCTTCTACCTGTGCAGCTGACTTGCCATAAACAAAGA
>JAPXFY010000020.1:74070098-74077598 GCA_030674185.1 Monoplex corrugatus
GACTTTGCCAGTATCAGTTGCAAGGAGGAGATTGTTGAGAATGTGTAGTAGGGCAGTTTCAGTGCTATGGCACTGGCGGTAGGCTGACTGGAAAGGATTGAGGAGATTGTTGGCAGACAGGTGAGAGTTCAGCTGGTTGAGGACGACCTTTTCAAGGAGTTTTGACAAGAAAGAGAGATTAGAGATAGGCCGGTAATTTTTCAGTTCATTTGGGTCTAAATTGTGTTTCTTGAGGAGAGGGTGAACAATAGCAGACTTGAAAGAATCTGGGACAGTTCCAGTTTGAAAAGAAGTGTTGATGATGTCAGTGATTAATGGGAGGAGAGTAGGGAGACAGTCAGAGTAGAGAGAACCTGGAAGAGGATCCAGTTCGCAGGTTTTGAACGACATGGATCTGATTGTGTTGAAAATTTCTTCTTGTGAGACTGGGGTAAAAGTAGTGAGAGGTGTGCCAGAGAAGGAAGGGTCAGGTGGGCATGGTTGACAGGGTGTCCTGTCAAGCCTGTCACGAAGAGTTTGTATTTTGGTGGTGAAATACTTAGAGAATAGAGATGGGAGTTCTTCATTTGTATGTTTTGTTGGGAGAGGTAAGTCTTTTCGTGTGCCAAGGAGATGATTCATGGTTGTAAAGAGTTCTTTTGAAGAAGAGGCATTCAGGATTTTGGTTTGGAAATAGCTTGTTTTTGCAGATGCAATGAGGGTGGATACTTTTGTTTTAGAGGCTTGGAAAAGTTGCCTGTGTACAGTGAGTTTGGATTTGCGCCAGCGGCGCTCTGCTCTGCGGCGGGCACGTTTTGCACAGGCTATCTCATGAGTGAGCCAGGGGGTAGGGGGGCGGTCAGGTAAAAGACGGGTTGTGGCTGGAGCATGAGTGCCAGAAGATGGTGGAGAGTAGTGTAGAATTCATCGGCAAGGTTATGTGACTTTTCAGAAAGGAGACGGGAGGCATCAGATGAAAATGTGGAGAGGTCGATAGATTTGAGATTGCGTCGAGTCACTGTGCGCGTGGTACGGGAAGGAGGAGAAATGTCAAGAGAACAGAGAATTGCAGAGTGGTCAGATCGAAGGGCTGAAGTTAGACGGGTAGAAAGAACTAAGCAGTTGTTAGTAGCTGAATTGTGGTGATCACGAGAAATGATCCAGTCAAGAATGTGACCTTTTTGATGGGTTGGTTCAGAAATGTGTTGAGTCATATTGTGATTGGACAGAGAGTTGATGATATGTCTTGTGTCATAACGGTGAGTGTTGTCATAGTGGACATTGATGTCACCTAGAATGATGAGATTTCCAGGTAAGAGGCAGTAGTGGTCAAGCGGTTGGTCAAAGTCAGAGAGAAACGTGGATGTGGTGAGTTTGTTGGCAGAGCTAGGTGGAGGTCGATAGACACAGGAGAAGGTGATGGGGTGAGGGGTGGATTGGAAGGATACTTCAACGTGCTCGAAAGAAGGATGCGAGAAAGGCAGAGACTGCGAGAAAGATAGGCGGGAATGGAGTGAGTCGTTGTGTGTAAAACCCACAACCCTTGTGTCTTCAGTATAGGGGTTAGGCTAAGCACTCAACAGGGTCATTTAAAAAGGTGTTACAGAACATGTACTTCAGTATTGGCAACGTTAGTGTGGACTGTACGCCAACACAGAGACAGCAATGGAAACAAACGAGTAAATCTTGAGAGAAGCAAACACGAATAGAACACGAACAAAGAAGATTAGGAAAAGACAAGCACCATTTATAGTACAAAAGGAGATTAGGAAAACACAAGCACCATTAATAGGACATTTTACGAGGCTAGAGAGTGGCTGAGGACAGAGAGGGTGGAAGCTGTGTTTGCGGCAACAAGGGATAGATGCATATGGAGGGCCATAATCGCCAAAGCTATGTGGCAGGGCACTTGATGACGATGACATATATCTGAACGACCAATCACAACAGGAAAGCTAAAAGGAAAAAGAACACCAGGAAGTTGTGCAGAGTACACGAGAACAGACAAGGGAAGGAGATATACTTGCAGCGACAACAGATAGATTGGTGTAGAGGGCCATGGTCACTAACGTCACGTGGTTAGGCACGTGATGATGGTGATGATGATGTAAACACACGCCACGTGGTAAGGCACATGATGATGGTAATGATGATGCCAACACACGTCACGTGGTAAGGCACGTGATGATGGTGATGATGATGCCAACACACGCCACGAGCGCCCATGCCTCGTGTGGAGACATGCACACAAATAAGAGGGGAGACAGAATGAGAAACAAGACAGACAGACAGACAGACAGACAGACATTTGAAAATTTACACTGATGGATCAGTAATTGAAAGAAAAGCAGGCTCAGCGTTTTTAATACCTGCTCTCAAAATTGAAAAATCTTTCTACATAGGACTTGATATATCTGTCTTTACAGCTGAACTCTTTGCAATATTAATGGCTTTAAACTTTATGTCTTCCTAGGACAATTTTTCAAACACTTTTTTGCGTTGATTCAAAATCAGTACTTCAGGCTCTTGAATTATCAAAATTACAAACAAGATCAGAAATGATACTGGAAATTAGTCATTTGATTCATAATTTATCTTTAAGAGGCACTGATATTACTTTCTGCTGGATACCTTCTCATAGTTCTTTTCGTTATAATGATAAAGTTGACAGGGCTGCCAAACGGGGAGCTAATAACTCACCAGATTCAAACAATATCCAGCTTTCTCTCTCGTTGCACGAGAATTACACTTTAGTAGACAACTACGTCTGGAAGTAGTTCCAATTAAAACAGAAAAAGTATGATAAATGTCACATGAACTTTGAAGTTAGCAAAATACTTAAGCAGCTTCATGCCAGCAGAATTATACAATCCCTTATGTATAGATGGAAACTTGATGCATTCAAAACAAAATACACCAAGAACATAGTGTGTCTGTGTGGAAAGAAGATAACACATAGTCATATTCTTTCTTGTGTTAAGGTAAAACGACATATTCCAACACTATCTATGAGTACAGTTTCTGATATATTTGCCTCATCATCATTACTGTATGAATTTTTTGTTAGCCTGTCAAAAAGTCCTATAGCGAATTACCTTTAAATTGTTATTTCACTTGTTCACTGTTATGGTTAGTCAATTAATTAGTTTTATTTTTTTCTTCATTTCTTCCAGATATTTATTAATTTTGTTTGTTAGTTTGTTTGTTTAAATCACAGACAGACAGACAGACAGACAAACAGACAGACAGACAGGCTGACAGACAGACAGACAGACAGACAGAAAAAGAGAACAGACACAGACACAGATAAACGGACAGACAGAAAACAAAGAAGCTGAGAAAATAGACAGGCGCCATATTTCAATTTCATTTATAATAATAATAATAATAATTACAATATTTATATAGCCCAAAATCTTGATAAAATCAAATCTAAGCGCTGTAACGACACACACGCACGCAGCACACACAGCACGCACGCACGCACACACACGACACACACCACACACACACACACACACACACACAAACCACACACACACCACACAAACACACGCACACGGCTATAAATGGGGAGAAAGAATAAAAGCAATGGAAAATTATAGAGAGCATTATATACAATTATATATACATTACATATGTGATTTCGGAAAGATGAAGGAACTGAAAGTGGAAGTCATTCTCTTTCAAAGTGCTACCATTCACAATGTCACTCAGCAGACATTGTTTAAACGTCCAATCACTTCTCAGGAAATGGCAAAACTCAAAGACAGAATGGGCTTTTGGGCCATTTCACTCACATCACATCAGATAGACTCGTCTTCACTCAATATATCTTTCCCTCATCAATAACACGATTGTCTCTCAGCTTTGAAGCTGTCATGACAGCGCTATGAGGATATGACAGCGCTATGAGGACATGACAGAGCTATGAGGACATGACAGAGCTATGAGGACATGACAGCGCTATGAGGACATGACAGCGCTATGAGGACATGACAGAGCTATGAGGACATGACAGAGCTATGAGGACATGACAGAGCTATGAGGACATGACAGAGCAGGAAATGACAGAGCTATAAGGACATGACAGTAGCTATGAGGACATGACAGAACTATGAGGACATGACAGAACTATGAGGACATGACAGAGCAGGAACATGACAGAGCTATGAGGACATGACAGAGCAGGACATGACAGAGCTATGAGGACATGACAGAGGCAGGACATGACAGAGCTATGAGGACATGACAGAGCTATGAGGACATGACAGAGCTATGAGGACCATGACAGAAGCTATGAGGACATGACAGAGTTATGAGGACATGACAGAGCTATGAGGACATGACAGAGCTATGAGGACATGACAGAGCTATGAGGACATGACAGAGCTATGAGGACATGACAGAGCTATGAGGACATGACAAGTATGAGGACATGACAGAGTATGAGGACATGACAGAGCTATGAGGACATGACAGCGCTATGAGGACATGACAGAGCTATGAGGACATGACAGAGCTATGAGGACATGACAGAGCTATGAGGACATGACAGGCTATGAGGACATGACAGAGCTATGAGGACATGACAGAGCTATGAGGACATGACAGAGCTATGAGGACATGACAGCACTATGAGGACATGACAGAGCTATGAGGACATGACAGAGCTATGAGGACATGACAGCACTATGAGGACATGACAGAGCTATGAGGACATGACAGCACTATGAGGACATGACAGAGCTATGAGGACATGACAGACTATGAGGACATGACAGAGCTATGAGGACATGACAGAGCTATGAGGACATGACAGAGCTATGAGGACATGACAGCACTATGAGGACATGACAGCACTATGAGGACATGACAGTGCTATGAGGACATGACAGTGCTATGAGGACATGACAGCACTATGAGGACATGACAGCACTATGAGGACATGACAGTGCTATGAGGACATGACAGCACTATGAGGACATGACAGCCTATGAGGACATGACAGTGCTATGAGGACATGACAGTGCTATGATGACATGACAGCGCTATGAGGACATGACAGTGCTATGAGACATGACAGTGCTATGAGGACATGACAGTGCTATGATGACATGACAGGCTATGAGGCATGACAGTGCTATGAGAACATGACAGTGCTATGACATGACAGCGCTATGAGGACATGACAGGCTATGAGGACATGACAGGCTATGAGGACATGACAGACTATGGAGACATGACAGGCTATGAGGACATGACAGAGCTATGAGGACATGACAGCGCTATGAGGACATGACAGTAGCTATGAGGACATGACAGAGCTATGAGGACATGACAGAGCTATGAGGACATGACAGGCTATGAGGACATGACAGCAGCTATGAGGACATGACAGTGCTATGAGGACATGACAGCGCTATGAGACATGACAGCGCTATGAGGACATGACAGATATAAAGGATATGACAGAGTATGAGGACATGACAGTGCTATGAGGACATGACAGCGCTATGAGGACATGACAGAGCTATGGGGAACATGACAGTGCTATGAGGACATGACAGCGCTATGGAGGACATGACAGAGCTATGAGGACATGACAGAGATATAAGGATATGACAGAGTTATGAGGACATGACAGAGCTATGAGGACATTACAGGCTATGAGGACATGACAGAGCTATGACATGACAGAGCTATGAGGACATGACAGCCTATGAGTACATGACAGAGCTATGAGGACATGACAGCGCTATGAGGACATGACAGCGCTATGAGGACATGACAGAGCTATGAGGACAACGTGTTCTGACAGAACTGTAGACTTCAAAGGGCAGGCCCACCATTTGTTAAAGTGTAACACTCGCCCTCATTTTATCGTCCAATTTCACCGACATCATGTAACAGCCAGAAATACACAAAGAATGAATCAGAAAGCGTATTTGATATAACGAGACAAGACAATACAAGACAATACAAGACAAGACAAGATCAAATTTTCGGCCAACTGGCTTTCCTCAAGAGCTAACAAAAGACATAAAAACACTTTAAAGAAAAACCAATACTCAACTTTCTGGACGTTACTTTCAGCAGAGTTGAAATACAGACTGAAGACAAATAAGATTTACGTGAAACGTCACATCATCATCATCATCATCATCATCATCATCATCATCATCATCATCATCATCATCATCATCATCATCATCACCATCAGGTGCCTTGCCGCATGGCGTTGGCGATCATGGACTTCCATCTGTCTCTATCTCTTGTTGTCTCAAGCATCTCTTCCACCCTCTTTGTCTTCAGCCACTCTGCAAGTCCGTCCAATATCTTCTTCCTGGGTCTACCTGGTGCTCTCCCTCCAGCTTTCCCGTTGTGACCAGGTGCTCCAATTCCCCTTTCCTAATAATATGACCTATAAATGTTGCCTGTCTTTTCCTAATCTTCCTTATGAATGATCTAATTGTGTCTGCCTCCATCAAGACTGTCTCGTTTGTTTTCTTTGCTGTCCATGGAACTCTCAACATTCTTCTTAAAAACCACATCTCGGCTGCCTCAATCCTGCTCTGGCTTTGCTTGTTGACTGTCCACGCCTCACAACCGTACAACAGTGTTGGTTCTATGTAACATTCAAGAACTCTCTTCCTGATGTTAATTGATAGGCATTTGTTGGTAAAAATGCTTTTTATATATAATTGTATATAATATGCTCTCTATAATTTTCCATTGTTTTTATTCTTTCTCCCCATTTATAGCCGTGTGTGTGTGTGTGTGTGTGTGTGTGTGTGGTGCGTGGGTGCGTGTGTGTGCGTGCGTGCGTGCGTGTGTGTGCGTGCGTGCGTGTGTGTGTGTTTCAGCGCTTAGATTTGATTTTATCAAGATTTTGCGCTATATAAATATTGAATTATTATTATTATTATTTATTCTTCTTGAATGCTGTTTTTGCTTGGCCAATTCTGCTGACTATTTCTGCTGTGCATCTGCCATCTGGTGAAATGATCATTTCATGTTTTTTACTGATCACCATGACTTCAGTCTTCCTGCTGTTTAGTTCCAACCCCTTACCTTTGCTTTCTATTTCTAGTATATTCACAAGGTTTTGTAGATCCCTTTCATTTTCTGCAATTAGCATGGTGTCATCTGCGTATCGAATGTTTATCAATTTTCCTCCAACCTTTAATCCAGGGTCCTCCTCTAGGTTTCTCATGATGTTTTCGCTGTAAAGTGAAAACAGATCTGGCGACAAAACACAACCCTGTCTGACTCCTCTTTTGATGTTTTGGAAAGAGCTTATATCGGTTTCTATTCTCATTGCAGCTGTTTGTTCCCAATACATACTTCTGATTATTCGTAGATCTTTTCCATCAATGTTGAGTCTTTCTAGTTGGTTGATCAATTCTTCGTGTCTTGCCCGATTGAAAGCATACGGAAATGACGTAATACGACGTGAAAGAAAAACGAGGTAATACCGAAACAATGACCGGAAGAGACGATGGATGTCGATGCACTGCA
>JAPXFY010000020.1:74082598-74105098 GCA_030674185.1 Monoplex corrugatus
ACACACTCACCATTCACTAAAACATTGACTCACAATGACAACAACACAAGGACACAAAGCACACACTGTCATCATTCACTAAAACATCAACTCACAATGACAACAACTCATGGACACAAAGCACACACTGTCATCATTCACTAAAACATCAACTCACAATGACAACAACTCATGGACACAAAGCACACACTGTCATCATTCACTAAAACATCGACTCACAATGACAACAACTCAAGGGCACAAAGCACACGTACACCGTACACAGGGGGGGTGGGGGGCAGGAGATGAGAAGGATGAAGGGGGTGGCCATGTATGAACCAGACACACAACATGTCCGCCCGTAGACTGGAACATCTGTGTTAAAGAATTTGTAACTTCCCGCTTAGTTATCGTAGATAATAAATAGTGATTGAGAAAGTAAGATGCACGAAAATGAATAAAAAAAAAAAAGAAGAAAAAAAAGAAGAGAAAAGACATAAAATATCATTCATTAAAAATATCATGTCCTTAGGTGATTTGTTTTTATGCTAATGAAACATGTATTTCAGCCAAAAGTCAGACTGTGTGACATGTCAGAAGACAAGGTGAATGAATTCAACAGACTTCATCAAACAGCTCTCAGTGTTAGACTGTGTGACGTGTCAGAAGACAAGGTGAATGAATTCAACAGACTTCATCAAACAGCTCTCAGTGTTAGACTGTGTGACGTGTCAGAAGACAAGGTGAATGAATTCAACAGACTTCATCAAACAGCTCTCAGTGTCAGACTGTGTGACAAGGTGAATGAATTCAACAGACTTCATCAAACAGCTCTCAGTGTTAGACTGTGTGACGTGTCAGAAGACAAGGTGAATGAATTCAACAGACTTCATCAAACAGCTCTCAGTGTTAGACTGTGTGAAGTGTCAGAAGACAAGGTGAATGAATTCAACAGACTTCATCAAACAGCTCTCAGTGTTAGACTGTGTGAAGTGTCAGAAGACAAGGTGAATGAATTCAACAGACTTCATCAAACAGCTCTCAGTGTTAGACTGTGTGAAGTGTCAGAAGACAAGGTGAATGAATTCAACAGACTTCATCAAACAGCTCTCAGTGTTAGACTGTGTGAAGTGTCAGAAGACAAGGTGAATGAATTCAACAGATTCATCAAACAGCTCTCAGTGTTAGACTGTGTGACAAGGTGAATGAATTCAACAGACTTCATCAAACAGCTCTCAGTGTTAGACTGTGTGACGTGTCAGAAGACAAGGTGAATGAATTCAACAGACTTCATCAAACAGCTCTCAGTGTTAGACTGTGTGACGTGTCAGAAGACAAGGTGAATGAATTCAACAGATTCATCAAACAGCTCTCAGTGCCAGGAACCAAGTCTGTAATGCAGTTCCCAGACCGGGAAGATTGCCATGGCTGTAAACTTAGCAGGGTTGACGTCCGTTGAAACAAACGAAGACTGTTATAGATCTACTGTGTGTTCTGCCGTCAGATTGTACTGATATCATTAGAACAAGTACATCCAAGAACCAGAATAATAATAATAATAATAATAATATATTTTATTTATATAGCGCAAAATCTTGACAAAATCAAATCTAAGCGCTGAGCGTATACATGCATACATACCTACATACATATGAGCGTATACATGCATACATACATGCTTACATACTTACATACATAAATCTAAGCTGAGCGTATACATGCATACATACATACATACATAAATCTAAGCGTATACATACATACATACATACATACATACGTACGCACATGCATACATAATAATTACAATATTTATATAGCGCAAATCTCGACAAAATCAAATCCAAGCGCCGAAAAGACACACACGCACACACGCACGCACGCACGCACACACACACACACACACACACACACACACACACACACACACACACACACACACACACACACACACATACATGCATGGCCACAAATGGGGAGAAAAGAATAAAAGCAATAAAAGCAAGAATAAAACCAATGGAAAACCACAGAGAGCACATCATATACAATTATATATTAAAACAAAGTGATTCCCCTCCGAGCGGAGACAGGCTGCAGAGGGGGTTGAGTGAGGTTAGGATTTTATGCAGAGGAGAAAAGGTGAGTTTTGAGAGCGGACTTGAAGGAGGCAAAAGTAGGTTGCTGACGGACTGAGAGAGGAAGTTTGTTCCAGGAGAGTGGACCAGAAACAGAGAAGGCTCGTGGACCATAGGTATTGAGCTTAGTGCGTGGAAAGCGAAAAGTCAGAGGATCGGAGGCAGAGCGGAGGGTACGTGAGGGAACATAGATCTCAAGTAGGCTTGACAGGTAATCGGGGGCTGCGTTATTGAGGCTTTTGTAGCACATGGTGTCTAGTTTGTACTGTATGCGCTTTGATACAGGGAGCCAGTGAAGTTGTGCCAGGAGAGGAGATATGTGGTCAGCTTTTTTCTTTTTGAGTACAAGGCGTACAGCATTGTTTTGAATGCGCTGTAGGATGTGAATGGTGGAGGCAGGAAGACCAGACAGGAGTGAAGTGCAATAGTCAATGCGAGACATTATGAAGGAGAGAACGAGTTTTGCAGTTGTTTCGACAGAGAGATACTTCCTGATCAGGCTTATACGATGGAGATGATAGTAGCAAGATCTGGCAGTTTGAGAAACAAAGTTGTTCATGGACAGGGTAGAGTCAATGCAGACACCAAGGTTTTTCGCTGAATCAGAAATTGGGACTGATGTGTTACATAATGGGAGAGAAAGAGGAGGCAGCTGGGAAAGTTTCTGACGGGTGCCAATGAGGATAGAAGAACAAGCAAACCAAAAAGTGAACGCGTATTCAACACAACAAGACAAGACAAGTGCAAATTTTCGGTCAATCGGCCTTTGTCAAGCGCGAATGCACGGTCACAAACAGATCACAAAAAACACCAAACAACGAATGAATGAATGAATGAAAATTTATATCGCGCAACAAAAATCTCCATGCTATAAAAGCATGCTCGCGGCGCACGGTGGGGGTGGGAAGGGGGGGGGGGCACAAAAACAATTCCACACAGCCTTTGCACCAACATTCATAAAGGCATTCAAGGTATTCACATTCAAATAAGCAATAGCATAAAACATTAGAAAAAGTGTGTCTTGAGACTAGATTTAAAGGATGAATGAGTCTTTTTCTCCCTGATGCTCATGGGAAGCATGTTCCACTTGGTAGGGGCAAGGTATTTAAATTCTCGCTGACCATATCTTTTGGTTTTAACATCCCTTGTCCCAGGAACATGAAGAAGAGACTTGGAAGCAGATCTCAGACTGCGAACATGTTTATATTCAAAAAGAAGATCTTTAAGATAGGAAGGACTACTAGAGTTGAGTGCACGGTAGGTGATAGTTAGTAGTTTGTGATTGATGCGTTGTTGAACTGGGAGCCAGTGCAGATTCCGTAAGATGGGAGTTATGTGTTCAGTCTTCCTGCATCTAGAGATTACTCTGGCAGCTGCGTTTTGTACAGCCTGCAGACGCTGTATTTTCACCTGAGGGAGACCAGCAAGTAGACTATTACAGTAGTCTAATTTTGAGAGTACTAGTGTGACAGCAACAGTCTTAGCAGCTTGAATATTCAAGTACTGGCGGGCTTTACCAAGAGATCGGATATGGCAGTAGCAAGTTCTGATGATTGAATTGATCTGATCACGCATCGAGAGATTAGCATCCAGAAACACTCCTAGTGTTTTTACTTTCTTCGAGAAAGGCATGTCTGCACTACAGACCGAAAGTGAAGAAAAAGGGACAATTTCTCTTTTAGGAGCAGTTCCGACCAGCAGAACTTCAGTTTTCTCTTCATTCAACTTCAACCGGTTTGCAGACATCCAATGTTTTATTTCCAGACAGCACAATTCAACATTTTTCTTTGATTCAAGAGCGAGAGTATTGTCGGAGGGAAGGCGGGAATAGAGTTGGGAATCATCTGCAAAGAAATGAAAGTCAACATTGAACTGTTCAATCAGAGAAGCCAGGGGTCTTGTGTATAGAGAGAAGAGAAGAGGTCCGAGGACCGATCCTTGCGGAACGCCTGTAAGAAGAGGTGTTTCTTTCGAATATGAAGAAGGACTAAAAACTTCCCTGCCGCCTCGTCCAGTGGATAAAAAGGGACCAAATGAAATGCCCATGTGTTCATGAGCAGTAGTAAGAAGTGGGGAGAGGGGAGGCAACTATGATAGTTTGCTAGGGCGCGGGCAGTCGCACTTGTTTTGGATCAAGTACATCCAAGCCAAAGAAATGAAGTGTTACCGCAAAATACTAAACATCAGACACACTGATCACATAACCAATAAACATCAAACACACTGATCACATCACCAATAAACATCAGACACACTATCACATCACCAATAAACAACACACACACTGATCACATAACCAATAAACATCAAACACACTGATCATATCACCAATAAACATCACACACACTGATCACATAACCAATAAACATCAGACACACTATCACATCACCAATAAACATCACACACACTGATCACATAACCAATAAACATCAAACACACTGATCATATCACCAATAAACATCAAACACACTGATCACATCACCAATAAACATCACACACACTGATCACATAACCAATAAACATCAGACACACTGATCACATAACCAATAAACATCAGACACACTATCACATCACCAATAAACATAACACACACTGATCACATCACCAATAAACATCACACACACTGATCACATCATCAATAAACATCACACACACTGATCACATCACCAATAAACATCACACACACTGATCACATCATCAATAAACATCACACACACTGATCACATCACCAATAAACATCACAAACACTGATCATATCACCAATAAACATCACATACACTGATCACATCACCAATAAACACCACACACACCGATCATATCACCAATAAACATCACACACACTGATCACATCACCAATAAACATCACACACACTGATCACATCACCAATAAACATCACAAACACTGATCATATCACCAATAAACATCACAAACACTGATCATATCACCAGTAAACATCAGACACACTGATCACATCACCAATAAACATCAGACACACTGATCATATCACCAATAAACACCACAAACACTGATCACATCACCAATAAACATCACACACACTGATCATATCACCAATAAACACCACAAACACTGATCACATCACCAATAAACATCACAAACACTGATCATATCACCAATAAACATCAGACACACTGATCATATCACCAATAAACATCAGACACACTGATCACAACACCAATAAACATCACACACACACTGTTCACATCACCAATAAACATCACACACATTGATCACATCACCAATAAACATCACACACACTGATCACATCACCAATAAACACCACACACACCGATCATATCACCAATAAACATCACACACACTGATCACATCACCAATAAACATCAGACATACTGATCATATCACCAATAAACATCACACACACTGATCACATCACCAATAAACATCACACACACTGATCACATCATCAATAAACATCAGACACACTGATCATATCACCAATAAACATCACACACACTGATCATATCACCAATAAACATCAACACACACTGATCATATCACAATAAACAATACACACAACTGATCATATCACCAATAAATCAACATACACTCACACATGATCATATCATCAAATAAAACTACCACATCCACACACTGATCATATCACCAATAAACACACACACACTGATCATATCACCAATAAACATACATACACATAATCACAACTGATCATATCACCAATAAAACCACACACTGATCATCACCAAAAACATCAACCACTGATCATATCACCAATAAACATCACACACACTGATCATATCACCAATAACACAACGATCACACCAATCATCACACATACTGATCATATCACCAATAAACAACATACCAACATCACACACACTGATCATATCACCAATAAACAACATACCAACATCACACACACTGATCATATCACCAATAAACAACATACCAACATCACAAACACTGATCATATCATCAATAAACAACATACCAACATCACAAACACTGATCATATCACCATAAACAACATACCAACATCACAAACACTGATCATATCATCAATAAACAATACCAACATCACAAACACTGATCATATCATCAATAAACAACATACCAACATCACACACACTGATCATATCATCAATAAACAACATACCAACATCACACATACTGATCATATCACCAATAAACAACATACCAACATCACACACACTGATCATATCACCAATAAAAACATACCAACATCACACACACTGATCATATCACCAATAAACATCACACACACTGATCATATCATCAATAAACATCACACACACTGATCATATCACAATAAACAACATACCAACATCCACACACTGATCATATCACCAATAAACATCACACACACTGATCATATCACCAATAAACAACTTACCAACAACACAAACACTGATCATATCATCAATAAACATCACACCACTGATCATATCACCAATAAACATCACACACACTGATCACAACACCAATAAACACCACACACACTGATCATCACCAATAAAACATCACACACACTGATCACATCACCAATAAACATCACACACACTGATCATATCACCAATAAACATCACACACACTGATCACATCACCAATAAACATCACACACACTGATCATATCACCAATAAACATCACACACACTGATCATATCACCAATAAACATCACACACACTGATCACATCACCAATAAACACCACACACACTGATCACATCACCAATAAACACACACACACTGATCACATCACCAATAAACATCACACACACTGATCATATCACCAATAAACACCACACACACTGATCATATCACCAATAAACACCACACACACTGATCATATCATCAATAAACACCACACACACTGATCATATTACAATAAACAACACAAACACTGATCATATCATCATAAACACCACACACACTGATCATATTACCAATAAACAACACACACACTGATCATATCACCAATAAACACCACACACACTGATCATATCATCAATAAACACCACAAACACTGATCATATCACACATAAACACCACACACACACACTGATCACATCACAATAAACACCACAAACACTGATCATATCACCAATAAACATCACACACACTGATCACATCACCAATAAACACCACACACACTGATCATATCACCAATAAACATCACACACACTGATCATATTACCAATAAACATCACAAACACTGATCATATCACCAATAAACATCACACACACTGATCATATCACCAATAAACATCACAAACACTGATCATATCACCAATAAACATCACACACACTGATCATATCACCAATAAACACCACAAAACACTGATCATATCACCAATAAACATCACAAACACTGATCATATCACCATATAAACAACACAAACACTGATCATATCACCAATAAACAACATACCAACACCACACACACTGATCATATCACCAATAAACATCACACACACTGTTCATATCACCAATAAACAACATACCAACACCACACACACTGATCATATCACCAATAAACAACATACCAACATCACACACACTGATCATATCACCAATAAACATCACACACACTGATCATATCACCAATAAACAACATACCAACACCACACACACTGATCATATCACCAATAAACAACATACCAACATCACACACACTGATCATATCACCAATAAACACCACACACACTGATCATATCACCAATAAACAACATACCAACATCACACACACTGATCACATACACCAATAAACACATACCAACATCACACACACTGATCACATCACCAATAAACAACATACCAACATCACACACACTGATCACATCACCAATAAACAACATACCACATCACAACACACTGATCATATCACCAATAAACAACATACCAACATCACACACACTGATCACATCACCAATAAACAACATACCAACATCACACACACTGATCACATCACCAATAAACAACATACCAACATCACACACACTGATCACATCACCAATAAACAACATACCAACATCACAAACACTGATCATATCACCAATAAACAACATACCAACACCACATACACTGATCATATCACCAAACGCCCTACACAAAGTCAAAACCTTTGTTTTCCAATACTAAGGGATAACATATTCCAAGCAGGTATCTCCTTTTCTGGTCCAGATCTCTGGAATACATTACCCCACCCCACCCAGCATCAAGTAATGCACATCATTAAACAGCTTAAACAAAAGCTTCACAAATATCTGCCTGAAATATCGTAAATGCTTGTAATTATATTCCTTTTCTAGATCAACACTGTGCTAATAAAATCTTGACTCAGCCATTTCTATCACAGTTTCTAATTCTAATTTTATCTATTTTTGTTTGTATATTTCCTTTTGATTTAATTTGACAGTGTTTTTTTGCACTTATGATTTATTTGACTGCTGCATGATTTACTGTTGACCCGTTTTGATCACAGCGTTAGAAATGACACGTCATCTCCCCTCCCCCCCCCACCTGTTTGTTCTTTGTTGCTTCCTTTACTTTCTTTTCCTTGTATACTATCATCATCATCATCATCATTATCGTCATCGTCATCATCAGTATTGTCATCATCATCATCATCATCATCAGGTGCCTTGCCACATGGCGTTGGCGATCATGGCCTTCCATCTGTATCCCTTGCTGCCACAAGCACATCTTCCACCCTCTTTGTCTTCAGCCACTCTGCAAGTCCGTCCACTATTTTCTGCCTGGGTCTGCCTGGTGGTCTCTTTCCCTCCACCTTTCTTGTTGTGATCAGGTGTTCCAATTCCCCTTTCCTCATAAAATGGCCTCTGAACGTTGTCTGTCTTTTCCTAATCTTCCTTATGAATGATCTTCTTGTGTCTGCCTCCATCAAGACTGTCTCGTTTGTTTCCTTTGCTGTCCATGGAACTCTCAACATTCTTCATAGAAACCACATCTCGGCTGCCTCAATCTTGTTCTGGCTTTGTTTGTTGACTGTCCACGCCTCACAACCGTATAACATTATCGGTTCTATATAACATTCAAGAATTCTCTTCCTGATGTTAATTGATGGGCATTTGTTCGTAAGAATGCCTTTCATTTTCTTGAATGCTGTTTTGGCTTGGCTGATTCTGCTGGCTATTTCTGATGTGCGTCTACCGTCTGGTGAGATGATCGTTCCCAGATATTTAAATTAAACTTATCAATCTGTCTCAAGGTTGTGCCGTTTGCTGTTATTTTGTATGACGGGATTTCATGTTTTTTGACGATTACCATGGCTTCAGTCTTCTTGCTATTTAGCTCCAACCCTTTATTTTTACTTTCTATTTCTATTGTATTCACAAGGTTTTGTAGGTGAATATACTATCTTACTAATATATAATATACAGTGCTGTTCTTAGGGGTTGACATGTCCTTTGGTTACATGTATTGTCCTCTATCTTATGCTTTTATAATGCGGTTGATCGATTGACATGTCTATGTATCTATGTGTCTATGTGTCTATGTATCTATGTGTCTATATGTCTATATATCTATGTATCTATGTGTCTATGTGTCTTGTGTCTATGTGTCTATGTGTCTATTTATGTATGTATGTATGTATGTATGTATGTATGTATGTATGTATCTGTCTGTCTGTCTGTCTATCTATCTATCTATCTATCTATCTGTCTGTCTATCTGTCTATCACTTTACCTCTCTCTCTCTCTCTCTTATATGAGAACATACGATTTTGTCATTTTACCCTGAGGAAGGCCAAGGGCCGAAATATAGGAGAAAATACTCAATGCCTTTGTTGTTTGTCTTGTAAATTTGAAGTGTATATATATATATATATATATATATATATATATATATATATATATATATATGTGTGTGTGTGTGTGTGTGTGTGCGTGCGAGCGTGCGTGCGTGTGTACGTGTGTAAATTTATATTTTGTTACATGGAAATTGATGTTTCATTAGAATTTCCATTATTATTTCTATGACGTGGCTTATGACATTCTTTACCTATTTTCATCATTGCGTTAGTTAACCTGTCCCCCTCCCCCCCCCTTCCCCTGGTTGTACTTCAGCTTTCGTCACTTCCCCTTTTCCTTGATTCCATGTCTGTAATTATCTCTTTTTCTATAAAACAATTATACAACTTGTAGCAATATTGTTATACTTTTGTTGTTGTTGTCGTTGTTATCATCAAAGTCTGACATGTACAGTTGTTTACATATGTCTACCATGTCTGTCATACTGTTGTCAAACGCCTGAGTCACTGGAATATGTGTCAAAGTCAATATGTGACCTCCCACCACGAAATCACATGTCACTGGAAAGTGTACATTCTGCTGATTATTTTGGTACCTGAATAAAGCTTGTACTAAAAAAAAAAGTAGAATTTATGTATGTTTAAAGTCATTAAGTTGTATGACGGCCATTTTGCGAAAGCGGCTTCTAAAGTTTTTGTGTGCTCTCCTACACATTTTCCTTTAATTTCTTTATTTGGTGGCTTTGACCCAGTTTGTTTCTAATTTTTGCTGTCATTATCTGAAAGGTGCACCAAAGAGCTTTCCATCAGTATATTACATGTGCTGGTACTGTACAGGTTACGGTTCATAATAAGAGACAAAAATAGGTACTATTGGTAGGAAATTGCGTTCTTTCTGCTGCGATCAATGCATTGAAATACCGATTTAAATTGATGAATAATATTTTTTTCAAGAAAAAAATTTCTGTGGGGGATAGATTATAGTCTACAGAAATCAATTTTGAGAAAAAGTCAAAACACCCCAGATAGACCCTCAGTCACCTTTTCAGCTCCTAGTGCTGTTTGACTGACTGCGAGTTAAGACTGATTTCATTGTGGGAAGTCACATATAATTATCATCACTACTTATAGATATTTTGATTCACATTTTTAGTGTGTGTGTGTTTTTTTTCCCTCTTTTTATGGTCATATTTTGTTTGTAAAGTAGCAAGGACTAGCTGTGACACAGGTCCACTGGGACCGAGGGACCGAATACTACTATCTTTGAGTAATAACATATTCTGAAGTCTGAAGTCTCTCCTCCTCACCCTTCTCTCTCTCTCTCTCTCTCTCTCTCTCTCTCTCTCTCTCTCCACACACACATTAATTAAAGATGGGATCTTGATGCTGGAAGAATTAATGCTACAACAGTTTGAAAAAGAAAAAACACATTTTATAATTATGGGAGATCTCAATGCTAGAACAGGTCACGAACAGTTTGCGCCTGAAGACATGACTACTTATTTGGAAGACATTGAGTATGACAGGATGTATAATGAATGTGATGTACGTTGTTCTAAAGATGAAACTGTGAATAGTTTTGGCAAAACATTGTTGAACTTATGTTTCATGTTGGATATGGTTATTTTGAATGGTTTTTGTGATGGAGATACAGAGGGTGAATACACTTTTGTGTCTCCAAACGGGTGTAGTGTGATTGACTATTTTCTTGTTCCATATAATCTGGTCTCATGCTTTGATTTACGGGTAGGTAACTGTGTTGATTCATGGCATCTACCTGTTGAGGTAATATGGAAAAGGGGAAATAATCATACATATGTAGAAAGTGCAAGACAACAAGGGGAAGAAAAAATTGTATGGTCTGAAGAATTAGCAAGTTTATTTGTACAAGAGCTTGATGGTTCTGAGTTCAACAATTGTCTACAGACAGCTTTCGGTTTGTTAGATTATAATGTGAATGACAGTTCGGAGCAGTTTACTAAGGCTTTATGCGGGGCAGCTGCGTGTATGGTACGAACAGTGAGACAAGGACAAAAGAAACAGAATGATTGGTTTGATAAGGAATGTGAAAGAAAGAAACAAGAAGTTAAGAGGCTACTGAAAAGATTCCAGAGATGCAAAACAGAAAAAGAAAAAAAAGAAAAAAGAGAAGCATATGTCATATCACGAAAAGAGTATGTTAAACTAAGGAAAACGAAAGAAAGGGAATACGAAGATAAGAAAATAAGAACACTCAAAGATTCCATCAATGACTCCAGGACATTCTGGTCAATAATAAGATCTGTTAATAGAAAGGCCTTTGTGTACAATGAAATCTCTATTGAACAATGGTACAATCATTTCTGCAGTGTTTTCAATGATATCGGGGGAAATACTGCACAAGAGAGTAATATAGTAGAGGAAGAAAATAATTTTGAGCCCCTTTTCAATGAGCCTATAACTAAAGAAGAAGTGACTGCGAGTATCAGGCATTTGAAAGCAGGAAAGAGCGCAGGACCAGATCAAATAATCAGCGAAATGTTAAAACATGCAAATGCTAATGTAATTGATTTCCTTGTCCATTTATGTAACAAGCTTTTTGATAATGGCATTTTTCCGTCAGAATGGGCAAAGTCCATAATAATCCCAATTCATAAAAAAGGAGATGTGAATAATCCAGATAATTATAGAGGAGTCGCTCTAACAAGTATTGTGAGTAAAGTTTATACATATATTTTGAATAAGAGATTAACAAAGTGGGCAGAAAAAGAAGAGAAAATAGTTGAAGAACAAGCTGGATTTAGAGCAAAATACAGTACAATTGATCATATTTTTACACTTTACTCCCTTGTGCAGAAGCATTTACTTTTAAATAAGAAACTTTATGTTGCATTTGTGGATTTTAGGAAGGCATTCGATTCTGTGAATCGTAATAATCTTTGGAATATATTACGTAAAAGTGGTGTGAATGGAAAATTATATATGGCCCTAAGAGGAGTTTATAACTCAGTGTTTGCATGCGTGCGTGAGAAGTGTGTATATTCAGATTATTTTGAATGCCCTAAAGGAGTGAAACAGGGGTGTCAATTGAGTCCTCAATTGTTTTCATTTTTCATTAATGAATTAGCAGTGGAACTGTCAAGAAAAGGCAGGCATGGCATTCAAATTATCCCTGGGGTTATTGAGATATTCCTATTGCTGTTTGCAGACGATGTTGTTCTTCTCTCTGGTACAGTCAAAGGCTTACAAAACCAGTTAAATGTCTTAAAGGAAGAATCGGATCGACTAGCTTTAACAGTTAACATGGATAAAACTAATATTATGATTTTCAGGAAGGGTGGACATTTATCAAAACACGAAAAATGGTTCTATGGAATTAACGAGGTTAAAGTTGTTAATTCTTATAAATACTTAGGAATAATATTTTCGACAAAATTAAGTTTAAATTATGCATGGGAAGAATCTTGTAATAAAGGGAAAAAAGGTGTTATTGAAATTCTAAAATCCTTACGGAAGCTCAATTCTATTGATTGTAATTTATATTGGAAAATGTTTGATACACAGATAGAACCTTTACTTACATATGCAGCTGAAGTATGGGGTCTTACTGTAAATCCACATATGGAAAAAGTGCATACATATGCTATAAAACGTTTTTTGGCTGTACCAATTCACTCTTCTAATACTGTTTTATATGGAGAAACTGGAAGATATCCTTTATACATTAGAACCTTTGTGAAGAGTATTAAATACTGGTTGAAATTGTTAAGGCTTCCACAATCTCGGTTATGTAAACAGGCATATGAAATGATGGTTACTCAAATGGAAATAGGAAAACAGAACTGGGCCTATCAGGTAAAAAAGGCTTTATCAGAACTTGGGTTTGGAATCGTGTGGTTGTCCCAGGGAGTAGGAAATGAGTGTCAGTTTATTAATGAATTTAAAGACAGGCTTATTTGTTCGTTTAAACAAAATTGGCACTCAGATATGGAAAACAAAGAAAAATATAGTTGGTTCTTCTCATTTAAAGATGTTTTTCAAACCGAAAAATATCTCAGTGTTGTTACGGATAAATGGCAAAGAACTAATTACGCAAGATTTAGATTAAGAACACTTGGTTTCAATGCAAATAAAAATTGGTTTCAACCTGGGACGTCCACAGTATATCCTTGCCCCTTATGTGGAAACAATGTCGATAATGAAAAACACTTTTTATTCCAATGCCAAATTTTTGACACAATACGTGGAAAATGCAAAGTTTTTGAATCCGACATGGCCAAAAGACAAGATGTTGTATCTATTTTGTCATCTGATGACGAATTCATAATCAAATCAGTGGCACTATACATTGCGGAAGCACAAAAAATAAGACATAAACACTTACAAGCCCGACAATAGTGCTAGACAATATCATACTGGGATTAATTTAATCTCTTTTGACTGATGTGGGCTATATCACGTTAACTCCAAAAGAAGCCGCTTTATTATAGACTCTGTTTTGTAAAGAGCTGTTTTCATTTGCTTTATTTTGCTTTGTTTGCCGATAATTTAAGAGTAGCTAATAATATGAAAATAATGGTATATTTGTAGAATATGTTAGAAGTGGATATTGAAAGGGTATATAGACACTTAAGGGTCTACTATACATGTTAACAAAAAAAAAAAAACAAACAAACCAAAAAACAAATAAATAAAAGGCATAGTGATGTCCCTTGTTAACAGAGTATTTTGGGGCAGTTATGTGAAGATTATATTATTATCACTAAATGTAAGGTTTGGGTGGTCTAGCCCAGATGTTTCATCATATTACAGTTTTGATGTGTGTGTGTGTGCGCACGAGCGCGCGCCCGCGTGTGAGCGTATATGGATGCGTGTGAGTGGGTGTGGGTGTGTGAAAAAGATTTTGGTTTGTCTAAACCTAGACAAATTATTGGCCTGAATGTGGGAACACTGTTCTGATATTTTTTGTTGTTGTTTTCTTTGCATTATGTAGTAGTGGTAAAATGGATGATTGTTCATTATATATGATTTGAATATGTTCGACTGTTCAAGGAATGGATGTTCGATATTTTTTTTGATTATGTGTGAAGAATTTGCGCACATACAAAGAGTGGATTATGTGTCGCACTACTGGAAAATTGTTATCCCCCTTGTCAAAAGACCTTTTCGGGTAATGACAATAAACAGTTTCAGTTTTCAGTTTCAGTTTCTCTCTCACACACACACACAGACACGATTCATTGTTTTCAGCACATAGTTAGGAACCTGTCTCAGAGGATTTCCCTTGTCCTCAGCCCCAGCAACGTTGGTCAATAACTGTTTGATTTGGTTTGTGGTCAACACACTGGGGACCTGGCCACCTTCACCATCACCTTCCTGACCTGTCTGCACAACACCTCGTATTGTCTCCCTTGATGAAACCACTCTTTTCTCTAGCGACCAGAAAAACACACATCAATAGAACCAGGACGCGTAGTTACAATGACAAAACAAAGGCAGCCACACATGTTTGGCCAACTGGCCTTTGTCAAGCGTGTACAAAGGCCAACAAAGGATAAAAGCACAAGATTAAGCGTGTAAAAACAGCAGACAACTTGCCTGACCTGACCTTGAACAGGTAAATATGATAGATGTGATGAACAGGTAAATATGATAGATGTGATGAACAGGTAAATATGATAGATGTGATGAACAGGTAAATATGATAGATGTGATGAACAGGTAAATATGATAGATGTGATGAACAGGTAAATATGATAGATGTGATGAACAGGTAAATATGATAGATGGGATGAACAGGTAAATATGATAGATGGGATGAACAGGTAAATATGATAGATGTGATTTTTTCTCTCTAATAAATATGATGTCTTTTCTTTTTCTGATGAGAGACAGTTCTCTGTCTCTGTCTGTCTGTCTCTGTCTGTCTGTCTCTGTCTGTCTCTGTCTGTCTCTGTCTGTCTGTCTCTGTCTGTCTGTCTCTGTCTGTCTGTCTGTCTCTGTCTGTCTGTCTCTGTCTGTCTGTCTGTCTCTGTCTGTCTCTGTCTGTCAGTCTCTGTCTGTCTCTGTCTGTCTGTCTCTGTCTGTCTCTGTCTGTCTCTGTCTGTCTGTCTCTGTCTGTCTGCTGTCTGTCTGTCTCTGTCTGTCTGTTTCTGTCTGTCTCTGTCTGTCTGTTTCTGTCTGTCTCTGTCTGTCTCTGTCTCTGTCTGTCTCTGTCTGTTTGTCTCTGTCTGTCTCTGTCTGTCTGTGTATCTGTCTGTCTCTGTCTGTCTGTCTGTCTCTGTCTGTCTGTCTCTGTCTGTCTGTCTCTGTCTGTCTCTGTCTGTCTCTGTCTGTCTGTCTCTTTCTGTCTCTGTCTGTCTCTGTCTGTCTGTCTCTGTCTGTCTGTCTCTGTCTGTCTCTGTGTGTGTCTCTCTCTCTGTCTCTGTCTTGTCTCTCTGTCTGTCTGTCTGTCCGTCTCTCTTTCTGTTTCTGTCTGTCTGTCTGTCTCTCTCCGTATCTATATATATATATTTTTTTCTTTTATTCTATCTGCTCTATCTCAGTCTGTCTTTTCCCCTCTGTCTGTCTGTTTCTATCTCTTGTTGTGTGTGTGTGTGTGTGTGTGTGTGTGTGTGTGTGTGTGTGTGTTTCTGTGTGTGTGCGTGTGTGTGTGTGTGTGTGTGTGTGTGTGTTCTGTGTGTGCGTGTGTGTGTGTGTGTGTTTCTGTGTGTGTGTGTGTGTGTGTGTGTGTTGTGTGTTTCTGTGTGTGCGCGTGTGTGTGTGTGTGTGTGTGTTTCTGTGTGTGCGTGTGTGTGTGTGTGTGTTTCTGTGCGCGCGCGCGTGTGTGTGTGTGTGTTTCTGTGTGTGTGTGTGTGTGTTTCTGTGTGTGTGTGTGTGTGTGTGTGTGTGTGTGTGTGTTTCTGTGTATGTGTGTGTGTGTTTGTGTGCGTGTGTGTTTATGTGTCTTATTGCGTGTTTGAGTTGAGTGTCTGTGTGAATGTGAGTGTGTTGTGTATGTGTATGTCACTATGTGTATGTGTATGTGTGTGTGAACATTAAAGGAGGGCTCAGCATACGTCAGAGAGAGAGAGAGAGAGAGAGAGAGAGAGAGGAAGAGAGAGAGACAGAGAAGAGAGAGACAGAGAGGGAGAGAGAAGAGAGAGAGAAGAGAGAGAGAGAGAGAGACAGACAGACAGAGAGAAGATAGAGAGAGAGGGAGAGAGATAGATAGATACAGAGAGAGAGAGAGAGGAGAGACAGAGACAGAGAGAGAGAGAGAAAGAGAAAGAGAGAGACAGAGAGAGACAGAGAGGGACAGAGAGGGGCAGAGAGAAAGAGGGAGACAGAGTAAGAGTGAGAGAAAAGAGAGAGAGAAAGGAGAGAGAGAGAAACACACACACACACACACACACACACACACACACACACACACACACACAGAGACAGACAGACAGACAGAGAGAGACAGACAGAGAGAGAAGGGGGGTTTGAACATCTGAAGTTTTCATTAGAAGTCTTCAATTTGCCAAGCAGTGGTATAAAGCCTACATCAACAGACCAGTGTACATGTATGATTTCCCTGAGGTGCAAAACCAGCAATTGTGACAAAAGATGGGAGTAAAACAAATACTATCATTCGTGGCAAGGAAATTTCAGTTGGTGCTCTTCATGTTCCTCTGGCCGCCCAACTTAACGAAAACATCAGGGAACGAAATAACATACACCACATAGTTTAGACTGTTATTGCTTTTAGACCAAATTGTCTGGCCTGTAATGAACACATACTGTAGTGTGTTTTAGCTGTGCTACTGCACAAGCACTCACCTATTACTGGATGGCAGTCTGTTTATCACTCCTCCAACTCATTCTCTGCCGTTCTGTCTGTCTGTCTCTCTACGTCTCTGTTTCTGTCTGTCTGTCTGTGCGTCTCTGTTTCTCTCTCTTCTCGTCTCTGTCTCTGTCTCTGTTCACTCTCTTTGTGTCTGTCTCTGTCTCTTTCTCTCCGTTTCTGTCTCTGTCTCTCTCCCCTCCCCTCTGTCTCACTCACTTCTTTCACTCATCACTCACTCACTCACTCACTCATCTCACTCACTCCTCGCTCACTCACTCACTCATCCTATCTCTCCTTCAATGTTCACACACACATACACAGAAACACACACACTCACATTCACACAGACACTCACATAACAAACAAACACATACATGAGGAGAAGAAGCAGAAGAAGAAGAAGAATGCGAAGAATGCGAAGAATCGAAGAGAATGCGAAGAAGAAGAATACGAAGAATGCGAAGAAGAATGCGAAGAAGAAGAATGCGAAGAAGAAGAATGCGAAGAAGAAGAAGACGAAGAAGAAGAAGAAGAAGCGAAGAGAAGAAGAAGAAGAAGAAGAAGAAGAAGCGAAGAAGAAGAATGAAGAAGAAGAGAAGAAGAAGAAGAAGAAGAAGAAGAAGAAGAAGAACAATAACAAGAACAAGAAGTACAAGAAGAAGAAGAAGAAGAAGAAAAGAAGAAGAAGAAGAAAGAAGAAGAAGAAGAAGAAGAAGAAGAAGAAGAAGAAGAAGAAGAAGAAGAAGAAAGAAGAAAAGAACAAGAACAACAACAAAACAAAAAAAGAACGAGAACAGAAGAAAAACAGAAGAACAAGAAGAAAGAAGAAGAAAAGAAGAAGAAGAGAAGAAGAAGAAGAAGAAGAAGAAGAAGAAGAAGAAGAAGAAGAAGAAGAAGAAGAAGAAGAAGAAGAAGAAGAAAAGAAGAAGAAGAAAGAAGAACGAAGAAAGAAGAACAGAAGAAGAGAAGAAGAAGAACAAGAACAAGAACAAGAAGTACAAGAAGAAAGAAAAAGAAGAAAGAAAAAAGAAGAAAAAGAAGAAGAAAAAAAAAGAAGAAAGAAGAAGAAGAAGAAGAAAGAAAAAGAAAAAAAAGGAACAAGAAAAGAAAAGAACAAAAACAGAACAAGAACAAGAACAAGAACAGAAAAACAGGAACAAGAACAAGAAACAAGAACAAGAACAAAACAACAGAACAAGAACAAAAACAAGAACAAGAACAAAGAACAAGAACAAAAACAAGAACAAGAACAAAACAAGAACAAAAAAGAACAAGAACAAGAACAAGAACAAGAAGTACAAGAAGAAGAAAAAGAAAGAAGAAAAAGAAAACAAAGAACAAGAAACAAGAACAAGAAGACAGAAGAAGAACAAGAAGAAGCAAAAGAACAAGAACAAAAACAGGAACAAGAACAAAAAACAGGAACAACAGAACAAGAACAAAAAACAAGAACAAGAACAAGAACAACAAACAGGAACAAGAACAAAACAGGACAAACAAGAACAAAAACAGAACAAGAACAAGAACAAAAACAGGAACAAGAACAAAGAACAAGAACAAGAACAAGAACAAGAACAAAAACAGGAACAAGAACAAAAACAGGAACAAGAACAAGAACAAACAAGAACAAAAACAGGAACAAGAACAAGAAAAAACAAGAACAAGAACAAGAACAAGAACAAAACAAAAACAGGAACAAGAACAAAAACAGGAACAAGACAACAAGAACAAGAACAAGAACAAGAACAAAAACAGGAACAAGAACAAAAACAGGAAACAAGAACAGACAAGACAAAGAACAAGAACAGAACAAGAACAAAAACAGGAACAAGAACAAAAACAGAAAAGGAACAAGAACAAGAACAAACAGAACAAGAACAAAAACAGGAACAAGAACAAGAACAAGAAACAGAACAAAACAGAACAAGAACAAAACAAAAACAGGAACAAGAACAAGAACAAGAACAAGAACAAAAACAGGAACAAGAACAAAAACAGGAACAAGAACAAGAATAAGAACAAGAACAAAAACAGGAACAAGAACAAAAACAGGAACAAGAACAAGAAAAGAACAAGAACAAAAACAGGAACAAGAACAAGAAACAGAACAAGAACAAAAACAGGAACAAGAACAAAAACAGGAACAAGAACAAGAACAAGAAAAGAACAAGAAACAAAAACAGGAACAAGAACAAAAACAGAACAAGAACAAGAAAAGAACAAGAACAAAAACAGGAACAAGAACAAAACAGAACAAGAACAAGAATAAGAACAAGAACAAAAACAGGAACAAGAACAAAAACAGGAACAAGAACAAGAACAAAAGAACAAGAACAAGAACAAGACAAGAACAAGAACAAAAAAAACAGAACAAGAACAAGAACAGAACAAGAACAAGAACAAGAAGAAAGAACAAAAACAGAACAAGAACAAAAACAAGAACAAACAGAACAAGAACAAAAACAAGAACAAGAACAAAACAAGGAACAAGAACAAAAACAGAACAGAACAAGAACAAGAACAAGAACAAAAACAAGAACAAGAACAAACAAGAACAAGAACAAAAACAAGAACAAGACAAGACAAGAACAAGAACAAGAACAAGAACAAGAACAAGAACAAGAACAAGAACAAGAACAAGAACAAGAACAAGAACAAAAACAAGAACAAGAACAAGAACAAGAACAAGAACAAGAACAAGAACAAGAACAAGAACAAGAACAAAACAAAACAAGAACAAGAACAAGAACAAGAACAAGAGACAAGAAGAAGAAAAAGAATGACACCACTTATACTGTTGCTGCTACTACTACTATCACCACCACCACCACCACCACCACCACCACCACCACCACCACCACCACCACTATTACTACTACTACTACTGCTACTACTACCACCACCACCACCACACACCACCACTACTATTACTACTGCTACTACTACTACTGCTGCTGCTGCTGCTTACAATTAGCCGTTTTCGTTTTGGCGTGTGTTTGATGTTGACCTTGACACTATGACTTGTGCAATGGCGACATGTAAACGTTCCACACATTTGATCCATTAAACACAGCTGAGAAATTTTCTCCAGGAGGTCTTTGTCACAGACACAGACACACACACACCTTTCAACGGTTGATATGAAGCAGTCCCCCCTTTTATGTCTATGAAAAAAGAAACCTGAAAAATGAAATGCACTTAACTGGGCATGTGCACACCCACACACTAGCAAAATCAATGAATTAATATATTGTCACCAGCATTCTTTTTCCCTGGTCTTTTTTTTGTGGTCTCATTCTCCTTCTTCTTCTTTGTTTGCTTTGCTTTGTTCCATTTCCTCTGCTCTTCTTTTTCTTGTTCTTCTTGTTATTGTTCTTCTTGTTTTTCTTCTTCTTCTTGCTTTTCTTCTTCTTCTTGCTCTTGCTCTTCTTCCTGTTCTTCTTGTTCTTCTTGTTCTTGTTGTTCCTCTTTCTTCTTTTTCTCCTCCTCCTCCCACTTCTTTTTCTTCTTCTGTGTTTTCTTCTATTTCTTCTTCCTAATCTTTTCCCTCTTCTTATAATATTTCTCCTTTTATAACCACTTTGCTTCATCTTCTTGTTCTTCATCGTCTTCATCTATTTCTTGTTCCTCCTCCTCCTCCTCTTCTTCTTCTTGTTCTTCAGCATCATCATCATCGTCATCGTCGTCGTCGTCGTCGTCATCATCATCATAATCATCGTCTTCTTCTTCGTCGTCGTCGTCGTCTTCTTCGACTTCCAAACACAAACACACAGAGACACGCACACAGACACACACACAGACACACACAAAGACACACACGCAGACACCCCCACCCCCACAGACAAACACACAGACACGCACACAGACATACACAGACACACAGAGACACAGACACAGACACAGACACACACACACACACACACACACACACACACACACACACACACACACACACACACACACACACACACACATACACACACAGAGACACGGATACAATTGCACAGACAGAGCTTCCTACAGGAAGCTGGTGGACAGGGTGAGGGAATCAAAGAGTTAAGATTTGCTTTGCTAGCATGGTTGACAATGCGGGAAGCTGGTGGACAGGGTGAGGGAATCAAAGAGTTAAGATTTGCTTTGCTAGCATGGCTGACAATGCAGAAGCTGGTGGACAGGGTGAGGGAGGCTAGGGGGTAAGTAGCCACTATCATATAGAGTGTCATTGTACTGATAATTGTTGTCACTTTGACCTATTTCTTCAAAAACTATTTTTGTTTTCAAGTTGCTTGATATTGCCGACTTTTAAACAAATCTTTGTTCATTGTTGTATTTGCATAACAGGGCATTACAATTAAACAAATCTTTGTTCATTGTTGTATTTGCATAACAGGGCATTACAATTGAACAAATCTTTGTTCATTGTTGTATTTGCATAACAGGGCATTACAATTAAACAAATCTTTGTTCATTGTTGTATTTGCATAACAGGGCATTACAATTAAACAAATCTTTGTTCATTGTTGTATTTGCATAACAGGGCATTACAATTGAACAAATCTTTGTTCATTGTTGTATTTGCATAACAGGGCATTACAATTAAACAAATCTTTGTTCATTGTTGTATTTGCACAACAGGGCATTACAATTAAACAAATCTTTGTTCATTGTTGTATTTGCATAACAGGGCATTATAATTAAACAAATCTTTGTTCATTGTTGTATTTGCACAACAGGGCATTACAATTGAACAAATCTTTGTTCATTGTTGTATTTGCATAACAGGGCATTACAATTAAACAAATCTT
>JAPXFY010000020.1:74110098-74112598 GCA_030674185.1 Monoplex corrugatus
AGAGAGAGAGAGAAAGAGAGAGAGAAAGAGAGAGAGAAAGAGAGTGAGAGAGTGAGAGAGAGAGAAAGAAAGAGAGTGTGAGAGAGAGGGGGACAGAGAGAGAGACAGAGAGAGAGACAGAAAAAGAAAGAGAGAGAGAGAGAGACAGAGACAGAAAGAGAGAGAGAGTGAGAGAGAGACAGAGAAACAACGAGAGAGAGACAGTGAGAGAGAGAGACAGAGAGAAAGAGAAAAAAGAGAGAGTGAGATAGAGATAGAGACAGGGTGGGGGATGGGGGTGGGATTACAGTTGTGAAAGCAGACACAAATGAACAAGTGCCATCAATGCTCAGTCATGAACACTGTTAAAACTCTAGCTGGCCACAAAGTGATCTTAGCGCTGAAAGTGTCCAGATATCCACGTCTCTTAAACCTGTCCTGAAATGTCACATTGATCCAAACACATCACAGCAAAATCAGAAGGGTCTGCTGTAATGAAGCCAATATCTTTGGAGATAGTGCGTGCATTTTCATTGTTGTGTATTAAATGTGTGTAATAATTCATATTGTGTGTTCGTTTTTTATTTCTTTTCTTTGTCACAACAAGTTTGTCACGTGGCGTTGGGGCTTCACTCCCTGGGGAGAGCGTGTCGCCATAGCGCGTTGCCACCTTTTCTTCTTCTTCTTTCTTCTGTATGCATGTAGGGGATGTATTAATCAACTAATTTATTCATTTTACTGGTTTATCACATCAATATGCATGTAATGACAATCAGCTGTATGTCTCTGGGCCTCTCCCTGACCTTCCCATCATGATCCAGAAAACCCAATCTTGTGTAGCTGACCTGAAGGATTGGATGACTGAAAACAAACTGAAATTAAATGAAGAGAAATCCGAATTGATCTTGATCACCCCACCCAAACTCCAAAATCACCCCTCTCTTCCAACCTCTGTCACACTTGTTGACTCACCTATCCCTCTCTCCCATTTTGCCCGTAACCTTGGTGTAACTCTTGATCAAACCCTGTCCTTCCACCAGCATGTGAGCAACGTCTGTCGGACTTGTTTTCTTGAACTCCGCCGAATTGCTTCTATCCGCCACCTCCTCTCAGTAGACACGACAAAGGCTCTTGTCTGTGCATTTGTTCTATCCCGTCTCGATTACTGTAATGCTCTTTTTTCTGGTTCCCCCTCTCATCTCATTAACAAACTTCAGAAAGTTCAAAATCATGCTGCCCGTCTCATCTTCCGCTCTTCAAAATTTAACCATGTTACGCCATTGCTCTGTTCTCTCCACTGGCTCCCTGTTCAGCAAAGAATATCCTACAAGATTGCCTGCCTCTGCTTCAAATCTATTGAGTCTTCCTGTCCTGAGTATCTCACCCATCTGTTACATCTCTACACGCCATCTCGAGCTTTGCGGTCCTCATCTGATACCCGTCTCTATAGTATCCCCATAGTCCGCACTAAAAGGTTTGGGCAGCGTTCTTTTTCCTATCAAGCTCCAACCATCTGGAATCAGTTACCTCGCTCTCTTAGATACTCACCCTCTCTGTCCACATTCAAACGCTCCCTCAAAACTCACCTGTTTCCCAAAACTGGTAATCTCTGCCCCCTTCCCCCCATGTAATGTAATGGTGACATTATAGTGTCTTAGTGTCAATGTGTCATTGTATTTGCATGTCATGCTGTGTGTGTGTTTGTGTGTGTGTGTGTGTGTTTGTGTGTGTGTGGGTGCTTCTGTGGGCGTGTGTGTGTGTGCTTGTGATTCTGGTTATATGTTTTGCCATTGTAAACGCCTAGGGCATTAATTTGATTAGGCGTACTAAATGTTCATAATAATAATAATAATAATGTATAACTGTATCAATGTCATTTATTCAATTTGCTAGTTTATTGTTTATGATATGATTGCAATGAATATGTGTGTCAAGGTAATTTATTCATTGATTTATTCATTTCTCCAATTCATCGTCTATTTATGTATCCCATGTCACTTGTTAAATGATCTTGCACTTTGTTGTCAGTGTATTCTTACATTACTATTGTTTCCATATGCCATTGTGACACGAAGAACATATCAACAAAAATCATGAAATTGGAGCCCCTGGTCACAACAGGACTTGCAGAATGGCTGAAGACAGAGAGGGTGAAAGAGATGCTTGCAGCAACAAGGGATAGAAACATATGGAAGGCCATGATCACCAACGTCATGTGGCAAGGCACTTGATGATGGTGATGATTATAATGATATCCATCAGCTTTCTGCAGGAAGTTGGCAGATAGGGTGAAGGAATCAAAGGGTTACGTTTTTGCTTTGCTAGCATGGTTGATAATGCTGGATGCTGGTAGACAGGGTGCGGGAGTCAAAGGGTTACAGTACATAAATCAAAGCCATCAAACTTAAATGGCTTCTGACTCCAATATAGATGTCTGTGAAGTTGTCAGCATGTACACACACGTTGATTATGTCAGCATGCACACACATGTTGATTATGTCAGCATGTACACACACGTTGA
>JAPXFY010000020.1:74117598-74120098 GCA_030674185.1 Monoplex corrugatus
TAAAACCACCTCCGTTGTCCTATTATAAAGCCATCTCCATAGTTCTGTTATAAAGCCATCTCCATAGTTCTGTTATAAAACCATCTCCATTGTCCTGTTATGGAGCCATCTCCATTGTCCTGTTATAAAACCAACTCCATTGTCCTGTTATAAAGCCATCTCCATAGTTCTGTTATAAAACCATCTCCATTGTCCTGTTATGGAGCCATCTCCATTGTCCTGTTATAAAACCACCTCCATTGTCTGTTATAAAGCCATCTCCATAGTTCTGTTATATAGCCATCTCCATAGTTCTGTTATAAACCATCTCCATTGATCTGTTATAAAACCAACTCCATTGTTCTGTTATAAAGCCACCTCCATTGTCCTGTTATGGAGCCATCTCCATTGTCCTGTTATGGAGCCTCCTCCATTGTCCTGTTAGGAGCCACCTCCATTGTTCTGTTATAAAGCCATCTCCATTGTTCTGTTATAAAGCCACCTCCATTGTCCTGTTATAAAACCAACTCCATTGCCCTGTTATAAAACCATATCCATTGTCCTGTTATAAAGCCATCTCCATTGTCCAGTTATAAAGCCATCTCCATTGTCCTGTTGTAAAACCACTTCCATTGTCCTGTTATTTAAAACCACCTCCATTGTTCTGTTATAAAGCCACCTCCATTCTCTGTTATAAAACCAACTCCATTGTCCTGTTATAAAACCATCTCCATTGTCCTGTTATAAAGCCATCTCCATTGTCTGGTTATAAAGCCATCTCCATTGTTCTGTTATAAAGCCACCTCCATTGTCCTGTTATAAAGCCACCTCCATTGTTCTGTTATAAAAGCCACCTCCATTGTTCTCTAATGAAGCCACCTCCATTGTTCTGTTATAAAGCCACCTCCATTGTCCTGTTATAAAGCCACCTCCATTGTCCTGTTATATAGCCATCTCCATTGTCCTGTTATAAAGCCATCTAAATTGTCCTGTTATAACGTCACCTCCACTGTTCAGTTAAAACCACCCCCATTGTTCTGTTATAAAACCACCTCCATTGTCCTGTTATAAAACCACCTCCATTGTCTTGTTATAAAAGCCACCTCTATTGTCTTGTTATAAAGCCACCTCCATTGTTCTGTTTAAAGCCACCTCCATTGTTCTGTTATAAAGCCACCTTTCATTGTTCTGTTGTAAAGCCACCTCGATTGTTCTGTTATAAAGCCACCTCCATTGTTCTGTTATAAAGCCATCTCCATTGTCCTGTTATAAAACCACCTCCATTGTTCTGTTGTATAGCCATCTCCATTGTTCTGTTATAAACCACCTCCATTGTTCTGTTATAAACCACTCCATTGTTCTGTTATAAAACCACCTCCATTGTTCTGTTATAAAACCACCTCCATTGTTCTGTTATAAAACCACCTCCATTGTTCTGTTATAAAACCACCTCCATTGTTCTGTTATAAAACCACCTCCATTGTTGTTATAAAACCACCACCATTGTCCTGTATAAAGCCACCTCCATTGTCCTGTTATAAAGCCACCTCCATTGTTTGTTATAAAACCACCTCCATTGTTCTGTTAAAAGCCACCTCCAAAGCCATCATCATTGTCCTGTTATAAAGCCACACCATTGTCCTATTATAAAGCCACTCCATTGTTCTGTTATATAGCCATCTCCATTGTCCTGTTATAAAGCCATCTCCATTGTCCTGTTATAAAGCCATCTCCATTGTCCTGTTATAAAGCCATCTCCATTGTCCTTTATAAAGCCACATCTCCATTGTCTGTTATAAAACCATCTCCATTGTCCTCTATAAAGCCATCTCCATTGTTCTGTTATAAAGCCACCTATTGTCCTGTTATAAAACCATCTCCATTGTCCTGTTATTAAAGCCATCTCCATTGTCCTGTTATAAAGCCACTTCCATTGTCCTGTTATAAAACCACCTCCATTGTTCTGTTATAAAGCCACCTCCATTGTCCTGTTATAAAGCCACCCCATTGTCATTTTATAAAGCCACCTCCATTGTCCTGTTATAAAGCCACCTCCATTGTTCTGTTATAAAGCCACCTCCATTGTTCTGTTATAAAGCCACCTCCATTGTTCTGTTATATAGCCATCTCCATTGTCCTGTTATAAAACCACATCCATTGTTCTGTTATTATAGCCACCTCCATTGTCCTGCTATAAAGCCATCTCCATTGTCCTGTTATAAAACCACCTCCATTGTCCTGTTATAAAGCCACCTCCATTGTCCTGCTATAAAGCCATCTCCATTGTCCAGTTATAAAGCACCATCCATTGTTCTGTTATAAACAACCTCCATTGTTCTGTATAAAGCTACCTCCATTGTCCTGTTATAAACCACCTCCATTGTTCTGTTATAAACCACCTCCATTGTTCTGTTATAAAACCACCTCCATTGTTTTGTTATAAACCACCTCCATTGTTCTGTTATAAACCACCTCCATTGTCCTGTTATAAAGCCACACCCATTGTTCTGTTATAAAGCCA
>JAPXFY010000020.1:74125098-74127598 GCA_030674185.1 Monoplex corrugatus
ACACACACACTCACACACACGCACACACACACACACACACACACACACACACACACACACACACACACACACACACACACACACACACACACACGCGTAACCTTTCACATTTATCACTTCTCCCATCAAAAGCGAACAAACAAACAAATGCATCGTTGGAGAGTTTTGGTGCTTATGTATTTTTTGTATTGTTGTGTTATGTTTTTTGGATGAAGAAAACGAGGGTGTTAGAATGCTTCAACATCATTTTTCCTTTTGCGTTCCTCTTTTCCAAGACCATTTGTTTTTTTTAGCATGGAATGACAGACCTGTTCTGTTTTATGTGCTGTTTAACATCTCAGCTACACGGAATTTTGCAATCAGAAAAAGCAAGTTAAAAACGAGAAATTGTTCCTGTATAATCGGTTTTCCTTTTTTTTTTTTAAGGAAGATTGTCATAATGGTTTGTGTGTGTTGTTGTTTCTTTCTTGTGGTCAGCCTCTCACTTCAGTGGCTGCTATTTAAAAGTTTCCCTGTGATTTCTGTGACCAGTTCTGTCTTCCCATTGTACTGCATGGTGCTGTCTTGTGTTAAGACGTTGGTTGGTGTGGTGAAGACTAAGGTCTGTGTTCTGTTGGTCAGTATCTATCTACACACACTCCTGTTTAGTTGGTGTGGTGAAGACTATGGTCAGTCCTGTTGGTCAGTATCTATTTACACACACTCCTGTTTAGTTGGTGTGGTGAAGACTAAGGTCTGTGTTCTGTTGGTCAGTATCTATCTACACACACTCCTGTTTAGTTGGTGTGGTGAAGACTATGGTCAGTCCTGTTGGTCAGTATCTATCTACACACACTCCTGTTTAGTTGGTGTGGTGAAGACTAAGGTCTGTCCTGTTGGTCAGTATCTATCTACACACACTCCTATTTAGTTGGTGTGGTGAAGACTAAGGTCTGTGTTCTGTTGGTCAGTATCTATCTACACACACTCCTATTTAGTTGGTGTGGTGAAGACTAAGGTCTGTCCTGTTGGTCAGTATCTATCTACACACACTCCTATTTAGTTGGTGTGGTGAAGACTAAGGTCTGTCCTGTTGGTCAGTATCTATCTTCACACACTCCTGTTTAGTTGGTGTGGTGAAGACTAAGGTCTGTCCTGTTGGTCAGTATCTATCTACACACACTCCTGTTTAATTGGTGTGGTGAAGACTAAGGTCTGTCCTGTTGGTCAGTATCTATCTACATGTACACACACCTGTTTAGTTGGTGTGGTGAAGACTAAGGTCTGTGTTCTGTTGGTCAGTATCTATCTACACACACTCCTGTTTAGTTGGTGTGGTGAAGACTAAGGTCTGTGTCCTGTTGGTCAGAATCTATCTACACACACTCCTGTTTAGCTGGTGTGGTGAAGACTAAGGTCTGTCCTGTTGGTCAGTATCTATCTACACACACTCCTGTTTAGTTGGTGTGGTGAAGACTAAGGTCTGTGTCCTGTTGGTCAGTATCAATCTACACATACTCCTGTTTAGCTGTGTTTGATTTTTGTGTCGTGTTTCGTTTTATTACCGTTTGTGCCAGTTTCATTTGCAACTTATTTGTATTTGTTGTTATGGCCGAGGTTTTCTTTGTGTTTATTATTATCGCTGAGTTTCTTTATCTTTTATGTTGTTTTTAACGTACAGAATCCGCCTTCTCTTTATTTTGCTTTTTATTTTTTATTCTGTAGGAATGCAGTCTGTTGTTTTGGATTCCTCGAGCTAATCATCCTTAGATGGCTTTGGATGTGAAGCGGAAAATGCAGACTCCGTTGTGTTTTGTTTCTGTCTGTCTGTCTGTCTGTCTGTCTTTCATTTGTTGTTGTTGTTGTTTTGTTGTTGTTGTTGTTGTTTTGTTGTTGTTGTTGTTGTTGTTGTTTTGTTGTTGTTGTTGTGTGTTTGTGTATGTGAGTGTGTGTGTGTATGTGTGTGTGTGTATATATGTGCGTGTGTGTGTGTGTATGTGTATGTATATATGTGTGTGTGCTTGTGTGTCTTTGCGTGTGTCTGTGTCTGTGTGTCTTTGCGTGTGTCTGTGTCTGTGTCTGTGTCTGTTTGTGTGTCTTTTATTGTGATTTCAGTATCAGTTTCTGCCTATTCCTGTCACACACATCCTGAGTAATGTTCCAACCACCAGCCCTGTGGAGTAGTTCTTCAGTTTGTTTTCTGTTTTCCATGTGGGCGCGTTGCTAAGCTTCTTACGGTACACACACCATATTGTTTTCGGTACATACACTCCTCATTGGACCTACACTCTTCTCAGCATTAATCCTCACAAGTTAATGTCTATTTATGGTGCATCAGTTATTCACACTTATCTTACTCCGCTTGATTGTCATGGTCCCCGTTAGCTCAGTGGGTTCAGTAGGAAACATTGTTGATAATGCAGGGCTTGTGTTCGATCCTCAAGGGACCCGGCAGGTACAGTGTGATGGGCGACTCACGTAGTGGACCCTTGATCTCCACATCTGATGTCTGGAATTTCAT
>JAPXFY010000020.1:74132598-74157598 GCA_030674185.1 Monoplex corrugatus
TGGTTATTGTGTTGTATTAAGTGTTGTGGTTATTGTGTTGTATTAATGTGTTGTGGTTATTGTGTTGTATAAAGTAAGTGTTGTGGTTATTGTGTTGTATTAAGTAAGTGTTGTGGTTATTGTGTTGTATTAAGTGTTGTGGTTATTGTGTTGTATAAAGTAAGTGTTGTGGTTATTGTGTTGTATTAAGTAAGTGTTGTGGTTATTGTGTTGTATTAAGTGTTGTGGTTATTGTGTTGTATAAAGTAAGTGTTGTGGTTACTGTGTTGTATAAAGTAAGTGTTTGTGGTTATTGTGTTGTATTAAATGTTGTGGTTACTGTGTTGTATAAAGTAAGTGTTGTGGTTATTGTGTTGTATTAAATGTTGTGGTTACTGTGTTGTATAAAGTAAGTGTTGTGGTTATTGTGTTGTATTAAGTAAGTGTTGTGGTTATTGTGTTGTATTAAATGTTGTGGTTAATGTGTTGTATAAAGTAAGTGTTGTGGTTACTGTGTTGTATAAAGTAAGTGTTGTGGTTACTGTGTTGTATAAAGTAAGTGTTGTGGTTATTGTGTTGTATTAAATGTTGTGGTTATTGTGTTGTATAAAGTAAGTGTTGTGGTTAATGTGTTGTATTAAGTGTTGTGGTTATTGTGTTGTATTAAGTAAGTGTTGTGGTTATTGTGTTGTATTAAGTGTTGTGGTTATTGTGTTGTATTAAGTAAGCATTGTGGTTATTGTGTTGTATAAAGTAAGTGTTGTGGTTATTGTGTTGTATTAAGTGTTGTGGTTATTGTGTTGTATTAAGTGGTGTGGTTATTGTGTTGTATTAAGTGTTGTGGTTATTGTGTTGTATTAAGTGTTGTGGTTATTGTGTTGTATTAAGTGTTGTGGTTATTGTGTTGTATTAAGTGTTGTGGTTATTGTGTTGTATTAAGTGTTGTGGTTATTGTGTTGTATTAAGTGTTGTGGTTATTGTGTTGTATTAAGTGTTGTGGTTATTGTGTTGTATTAAGTAAGCATTGTGGTTATTGTGTTGTATTAAGTAAGTGTTGTGGTTATTGTGTTGTATTAAGTGTTGTGGTTATTGTGTTGTATTAAGTGTTGTGGTTATTGTGTTGTATTAAAGTTGTGGTTATTGTGTTGTATTAAGTGTTGTGGGTTATTGTGTTGTATTAAGAGTTGTGGTTATTGTGTTGTATTAAGTGTTGTGGTTATTGTGTTGTATTAAGTGTTGTGGTTATTGTGTTGTATTAAGTGTTGTGGTTATTGTGTTGTATTAAGTGTTGTGGTTATTGTGTTGTATTAAGTGTTGTGGTTATTGTGTTGTATTAAGTGTTGTGGTTATTGTGTTGTATTAAGAGTTGTGGTTATTGTGTTGTATTAAGTGTTGTGGTTATTGTGTTGTATTAAGTGTTGTGGTTATTGTGTTGTATTAAGTGTTGTGGTTATTGTGTTGTATTAAGTGTTGTGGTTATTGTGTTGTATTAAGTGTTGTGGTTATTGTGTTGTATTAAGTGTTGTGGTTATTGTGTTGTATTAAGTGTTGTGGTTATTGTGTTGTATTAAGAGTTGTGGTTATTGTGTTGTATTAAGAGTTGTGGTTATTGTGTTGTATTAAGTGTTGTGGTTATTGTGTTGTATTAAGAGTTGTGGTTATTGTGTTGTATTAAGTTTGTGGTTATTGTGTTGTATTAAGAGTTGTGGTTATTGTGTTGTATTAAGTGTTGTGGTTATTGTGTTGTATTAAGTGTTGTGGTTATTGTGTTGTATTAAGTGTTGTGGTTATTGTGTTGTATTAAGTAAGTGTTGTGGTTATTGTGTTGTAAGTGTTGTGTTAATGTGTTTTATAAGATTGGCTTATTGTTGATTTTCTAGTAAGTTGTTGTTGGTTCTTGTGTTGTATAAGTAATGTTGTTGGTTATTGTGTTGTATTAAGTTTGTGGTTATTGTGTTGTATTAAGTGTTGTGGTTATTGTGTTGTATATAAGTGTTGTGGTTATTGTGTTGTATTAAGTGTTGTGGTTATTGTGTTGTATTAAGTGTTGTGGTTATTGTGTTGTATTAAGTGTTGTGGTTATTGTGTTGTATTAAGTGTTGTGGTTATTGTGTTGTATTAAGTGTTGTGGTTATTGTGTTGTATTAAGTGTTGTGGTTATTGTGTTGTATTAAGTGTTGTGGTTATTGTGTTGTTTTAAAAGTGTTGTGGTTATTGTGTTGTATTAAGTGTTGTGGTTATTGTGTTGTATTAAGTGTTGTGGTTAATTGTGTTGTATAAAGTGTTGTGGTTATTGTGTTGTATTAAGTGTTGTGGTTATTGTGTTGTATTAATGTTGTGGTTATTGTGTTGTATTAAGTGTTTGTGGTTATTGTGTTGTATTAAGTGTGTGGTTAATTGTGTTGTATTAAGTAAGGTTGTGGTTATTGTGTTGTATTAAGTGTTGTGGTTATTGTGTTGTATTAAGTAAGCTTGTGGTTATTGTGTTGTATTAAGTGTTGTGGTTATTGTGTTGTATTAAGTGTTGTGGTTATTGTGTTGTATTAAGTGTTGTGGTTATTGTGTTGTATTAATGTTGTGGTTATTGTGTTGTATTAAGTAACGTTGTGGTTATTGTGTTGTATAAGTGTTGTGTGGTTATGTGTTGTATTAAGTAAACATTGTGGTTATTGTGTTGTATTAAGTGTTGTGGTTATTGTGTTGTATTAAGTGTTGTGGTTATTGTGTTGTATTAAGTAACGTTGTGGTTATTGTGTTGTATTAAGTGTTGTGGTTATTGTGTTGTATTAAGTGTTGTGGTTATTGTGTTGTATTAAGTGTTGTGGTTATTGTGTTGTATTAAGTGTTGTGGTTATTGTGTTGTATTAAGTGTTGTGGTTAATGTGTTGTATTAAGTGTTGTGGTTATTGTGTTGTATTAAGTGTTGTGGTTATTGTGTTGTATTAAGTGTTGTGGTTATGTGTTGTATTAAGTGTTGTGGTTATTGTGTTGTATTAAGTGTTGTGGTTATTGTGTTGTATTAAGTAAGCGTTGTGGTTATTGTGTTGTATTAAGTAAACGTTGTGGTTCAGCTGATGTCTTTTTGTGGTTCTGTCTGCTTGAAGGCTGGTGATCACCTTGGTTTGTGTTGCTATTGTCTGTGAAAGGTCAGGCATTAACTTACCTCCCTTTTCTCCCTTCCTCTCTATACAAATAGCGGACCTCGTGAGATGTACATGTACACTGTATTGCCTGAGATGGTTCCAAAAAAATCAAACATTTACCGAACGAATAAAAGATTAACGCTGCGTGAAATGTGTGGTTTTGATTTTATTTTATTCTTTTCATCTTTTTATATACAGTTTTTCAATTGTCAGCTTGCTTTCCTGCATCCGCGCATACACGCGTGAAGGCCCGTACAGACAGGCAGACAGACAGACAGACAGACAGACAGACAGACAGAAATATACAAAGACCAACAGGCCGACAGACGGACAGACGGACACACAGACAGACAGACAGAAATATACAAAAACGAACAGACGGACAGACGGACAGACAGACAGACAGACTGACGAACGGACGGACAGACAGACAGACAGCTGGAAAGACGATTTCCTTTATCCGCGCATACACATGTGAGGGCCAGTATGGATAGACAGAAAGACAAACAGACAGACAGACAGACAGGCAGGCTGGCAGGCAGAAACACAGCGAGACAGACAAATACACATACAGACACACAGATACACAGACACACAGACACACAGAACACAGACACAGACACACAGACACAGACAACGACAAACAGAAGACATCAGGCCGGTCGTTATGGCCCAGTCATTCCCTGTCTGTTCTGTTCCCTCTTACTTCATTGCTTGTTGACTTTCCTTATGTCTTCAACGATACATTTATTGTTTATAAATCTGTTTTATTGGAAGGGGAGATAAGCAATGTCACGGCAGCAATGTGGCGTTCATATAGGTTGATACTGACGTCAGCATCTGGGTCTGTGACGTCAATGTTATTTACAACGGGTGCAAAATATCACGTTACGAAACTGACACCACAACAAAGAAAGAACAAACAGGCAAAAAGACATTTTTATTTTTATTGCATGGACTACATCTACGTGCTTTCTTTATGGTCAGATTGCGCAAGAAAACTTTGCTGGGCTTGAATTGTTTCCTGGTTTATTTTGCTTTTTTGTTTGTTTGTTTTTGTTTTTTGTAAAGGGATCACAGCATATGGCATGTGGGAGTATATGTACATTTTGTGTAGTTGCGTGCAATGTGTATACATGTATGTCTGTATAGTTGCTAGAAATCCTTATAGTGTTAAATATACATACATGTGCTAAGAAACATAATTTTACACACACACACACACACACATACACACACACACACACACACACACACACACACACACACGCGCGCGCGCGCTCACACACACACACACGCTCACACACACGCACACACACAGACAGACAGACAAACAGACAGACAGACAGATAGACAGACAGACACACACATGCACACACACACACGAACACACACACAAACAAACAGACAGATAGACGGACAGACAGACACACACACATACACACACACGCACACACACACAAAGAGACAGACAGACAGATAGACGGACAGACAGACAGACACACACACACACATACACACAGACAGACAGACAGACAGACGGAGACAGACACACACATTCATACACACACGCACACACCCACAAACAGACAGCCAGACAGACAGACACAGACAGACACAGACACACACACACACACACACACACAACAGACACACACACAGACACACACACAGACACCACACACACACACACACACACACACACACACACACACACACACACACACATACACACAAGTAATAAATACATGAAAAAAAGCCAGACAGACAGACACAGACAGACACAGACACACACACACACACACAGACACACACACATACACACACACACATACACACATACACACACACATACACACACACACACACACACACACACACACACACACACACACAACACACACAGTCACAAACACACACACTACACACAAACAAACAACAGAAAGAAAAAGAATGAAAAAAGACGAAGAAAAGGAAGAGAAAAAGGTGTTGTGTTGTCAGGCAAACATTCCATGTTCAGAAATCTGAATCAAAATGACCGCCAGCGTTGAAGCCAAAGTCCCACAAATACACAGACATAGAATAGACTCAGAACGTGTGTTTGATAGAACAAAACATTTTGTGTATTTATTCTTTGTCTTCTGTGTACACTCAACAAAGGTCAGGTGGCCATTACATGGCACCTGTCTTGTTTTGTCTTGTTGTATCCAATACACGTTCTGATTCGCTTTTTCTGTGTTTCTGGTTCCACGGTCAGGTTCACTTCTTGAAAGAGATGCCACATACCTGTCATCTACCTGAGTACAGTTGCCACATACCTGTCATCTACCTGAGTACAGATGCCACATACCTGTCATCTACCTTAGTACAGATACCACATACCTGTCATCTACCTTAGTACAGATGCCACATACCTGTCATTTACCTTAGTACAGATACCACATACCTGTCATCTACCTTAGTACAGATGCCACATACCTGTCATCTACCTTAGTACAGATGCCACATACCTGTCATCTACCTTAGTAAAGTATCCACCCTCATTGCATCTGCAAAAACAAGCTATTTCCAAACCAAAATCCTGAATGCCTCTTCTTCAAAAGAACTCTTTACAACCATGAATCATCTCCTTGGCACACGAAAAGACTTACCTCTCCCAACAAAACATACAAATGAAGAACTCCCATCTGTATTCTCCAAGTATTTCACCACCAAAATACAAACTCTTCGTGACAGGCTTGACAGGACACCCTGTCAGCCATGCCCACCTGACCCTTCCTTCTCTGGCACACCTCTCACTACTTTTACCCCAGTCTCACAAGAAGAAATTTTCAACACAATCAGATCCATGTCGTTCAAAACCTGCGAACTGGATCCTCTTCCAGGTTCTCTCTACTCCGACTGTCTCCCTACTCTCCTCCCATTCATCACTGACATCATCAACACTTCTTTTCAAACTGGAACTGTCCCAGATTCTTTCAAGTCTGCTATTGTTCACCCTCTCCTCAAGAAACACAATTTAGACCCAAATGAACTGAAAAATTACCGGCCTATCTCTAATCTCTCTTTCTTGTCAAAACTCCTTGAAAAGGTCGTCCTCAACCAGCTGAACTCTCACCTGTCTGCCAACAATCTCCTCAATCCTTTCCAGTCAGCCTACTGCCAGTGCCATAGCACTGAAACTGCCCTACTACACATTCTCAACAATCTCCTCCTTGCAACTGATACTGGCAAAGTCTCTCTCCTCACACTCCTTGATCTGTCTGCAGCCTTCGATACCATTGACCATGGTATTCTCCTTTCTAGACTTCATCATACTTTTGGCATCTCTGACATTGCTCTCTCCTTTTTCACTTCGTATTTATCAAACAGAAAATAAACTGTTCTCATCAATGGCACTTACTCTCAACCTGCATACCTGACCTGTGGTGTTCCACAAGGATCTGTCCTTGGCCCTGTTCTTTTCACTCTTTATACCTCCCCCCTGTCCACCATCATCAACTCCCACTCTATAAAACACCACTTCTATGCTGATGACACCCAACTTCAAGATAGTGACTCACCTGATAATATACAGCGCCTGTTGACTCGCACCACTGAGTGTTACTTGGACATTAAAAATTGGATGACATACAACAAACTTCAGCTAAATGATGACAAGACAGAAGCTATCCTCATTGGCACCCGTCAGAAACTTTCCCAGCTGCCTCCTCTTTCTCTCCCATTATGTAACACATCAGTCCCAATTTCTGATTCAGCTAAAAACCTTGGTGTCTGCATTGACTTTACCCTGTCCATGAACAACTTTGTTTCTCAAACTGCCAGATCTTGCTACTATCATCTCCATCGTATAAGCCTGATCAGGAAGTATCTCTCTGTCGAAACAACTGCAAAACTCGTTCTCTCCTTCATAATGTCTCGTATTGACTATTGCAATTCACTCCTGTCTGGTCTTCCTGCCTCCACCATTCACATCCTACAGCGCATTCAAAACAATGCTGTACGCCTTGTACTCAAAAAGAAAAAAGCTGACCACATATCTCCTCTCCTGGCACAACTTCACTGGCTCCCTGTATCAAAGCGCATACAGTACAAACTAGACACCATGTGCTACAAAAGCCTCAATAACGCAGCCCCCGATTACCTGTCAAGCCTACATGAGATCTATCTTCCCTCACGTACCCTCCGCTCTGCCTCCGATCCTCTGACTTTTCGCTTTCCCCGCACTAAGCTCAATACCTATGGTCCATGAGCCTTCTCTGTTTCTGGTCCACTCTCCTGGAACAAACTTCCTCTCTCAGTCCGTCAGCAACCTACTTTGCCTCCTTCAAGTCCGCTCTCAAAACTCACCTTTTCTCCTCTGCATAAAATCCTAACCTCACTCAACCCCCCTCTGCAGCCTGTCTCCGCTCGGAGGGGAATCACTTTGTTTTAATATATAATTGTATATGATGTGCTCTTTGTGGTTTTCCATTGGTTTTATTCTTGCTTTTATTGCTTTTATTCTTCTCCCCATTTGTGGCCATGCGTGTGTGTGTGGTGTGTGTGTGTGGTGTGTGTGTGGTTCGTTCGTTCGTTCTTTGATTTAACGTCTGTTCAGTATGAGTGATATTAGACGTGTGTGTGTGTGTGTGTGTGTGTGTGTGTGTGTGTGTGTGTGTGTGTGTGTGTGTGTGTGTGTGTGCGTGTGTGTGCGTGCGTTCGTGCGTGCGTGTGTGTCTTTTCGGCGCTTGGATTTGATTTTGTCGAGATTTTGCGCTATATAAATATTGTAATTATTATGTATGCATGTGCGTACGTACGTATGTATGTATGTATGTTATGTATGTATGTATGTATGTATGTATGTATGTATGTATACGCTTAGATTTATGTATGTATGTATGTATGCATGTATACGCTCAGCTTAGATTTATATATGTAAGTATGTATGCATGTATGTATGCATGTATACGCTCATATGTATGTAGGTATGTATGCATGTATACGCTCAGCGCTTAGATTTGATTTTATCAAGATTTTGCGCTATATAAATAAAATATATATTATTATTATTATTATTAGATGCCACATACCTGTCATCTACCTTAGTACAGGTGCCACATACCTGTCATCTACCTTAGTACAGGTGCCACATACCTGTCATCTACCTTAGTACAGATGCCACATACCTGTCATCTACCTTAGTACAGATGCCATATACCTGTTATCTACCTTAGTACAGATGCCACATACCTGTCATTTACCTTAGTACAGTTGCCACATCCTGTCATCTACCTTAGTACAGGTGCCACATACCTATCATCTACCTTAGTACAGATGCCACATACCTGTCATCTACCTTAGTACAGATGCCACATACCTGTCATCTACCTTAGTACAGATGCCACATATCTGTCATCTACCTTAGTACAGATGCCACATACCTGTCATCTACCTTAGTATAGATGCCACATACCTGTCATCTACCTTAGTACAGATGCCACATACCTGTCATCTACCTTAGTACAGATGCCACATACCTGTCATCTACCTTAGTACAGATACCACATACCTGTCATCTACCTAGGTACAGAAGCCACATACCTGTCACCTACCTTAGTACAGATGCCACATACCTGTCACCTACCTTAGTACAGATACCACATACCTGTCATCTACCTTAGTACAGATGCCACATACCTGTCATTTACCTTAGTACAGATACCACATACCTGTCATCTACCTTAGTACAGATGCCACATACCTGTCATCTACCTTAGTACAGATGCCACATACCTGTCATCTACCTTAGTACAGATACCACATACCTGTCATCTACCTTAGTACAGATGCCACATACCTGTCATCTACCTTAGTACCTCAGTACGTACAACATGCATACCTTGGATTCCTGCCAAACAAGGGGAGTGATAAAACGGTTAAAATGTGCCAGGCATGTAGATGGTTCGATAGAATTTAACATCTCTCTATTATTAAAAGAGATCACTGCAAAAAGAAGGCATTTTGGAATAAACAAACAAGCCCCAAAAAGAGCACAATCATTTACCGTCAAATACACCATTCAATATACACAATTTCAAAGTGCTTTAAAAGTACCTCAAAAACCAGTATAATGTTTTGGATTTAAGACACAACTCTACAGGACGGACTTGCAGGGTGGCTGAGGACAGACAGGGTAGAAGATGTGCTTGCGACAAAGGATAGATGCATATGGAGGCCTATGATCGCCAACGCCATGTGGCAAGGCACTTGATGATAATGATGATAGAATTTGAGAAAGCTTTGACTCTGTGGACTGCCACTTGATGTTTAAAGTGTTAATTGTGTATTGATTCAGTCATACTCTATGCAGATGCACAGAAGTTTTGAATAAAACACAGAAAGAATGACGTGGTGATCCTAGGTCCCCATATCCATGTCTATTTCGTACGTAGAATTATTGGCCATTATGACTACAGAGGAGAAATATACAAAAGGAATTTCTGTCTATAATACAGAACACAAAAGATATAAATTTGATAAAGAACGGAGATGGTTATCGTTTGAAACATTAATCTACTTAATCAATAGATTTGATGAAAATTCTGGTTTATACCTACATGTGGGGAAAACACAAGCAGTCTGGCTACAAACAGCAAATATTAAAATCACACATGCATGTCCTGTTTAAAACTGTATGGGAATCAAAAACAGTTCAATGGATGTTTAGCGAGCCCCAGCCTGAAGACAATGTGAAGTGAAGTGATAGATTACTCTGAGAAGTTTTCTGAAGTTAAAACATTCTTTGATATTTGGTCAAAAAGACGTATTACTCCACTTGGGAGGGTAACGGTCTTAAGATACTTAGTTTCATCTAAACTGGTTCATCTCTGGATATTGGTGCCAGACCCATCTGTTGATTTTATTACAAACCTTTAAAGTCTGTGCCACAAGTTTGTCTGCAATGAAAAAGACAGGATTAACAGAAAGACAGTAGTCAGAACATAAATGAAAGAGGGATTAGAATACAGGATTTGAAAACTTTACTTTCAGTTCTAAAACTGATCTAGATAATACATTTGAAAACATAAATCACAAACGGAAAGCCATCTGTGTAACAATACATGTATACCCATTTTAGTCAGTGAGAGTGTTACGGTTCCAGTTTTGTGCACACACAGAATAATGATAATCCACTTTGAATACACACTCACTTAAAAGCTTATAAACAAAGTGTTGTTGTCACAAAATAGAACCAAACACACCTGAATCGCATACTGATAAATACATGTATTACTAAAAAGCACAACACTTGGTGGCCAAAGACCAACAGCCTGATCAGGAAGTATCTCTGTCGAAACAACTGCAAAACTCGTTCTCTCCTTCATAATGTCTCGCATTGACTATTGCAATTCACTCCTGTCTGGTCTTCCTGCCTCCACCATTCACATCCTACAGCGCATTCAAAACAATGCTGTACGCCTTGTACTCAAAAAGAAAAAAGCTGACCACATATCTCCTCTCCTGACACAACTTCAATGGCTCCCTGTATCAAAGCGCATACAGTACAAACTAGACACCATGTGCTACAAAAGCCTCAATAACGCAGCCCCCGATTACCTGTCAAGCCTACTTGAGATCTATGTTCCCTCACATACCCTCTGCTCTGCCTCCGATCCTCTGACTTTTCGCTTTCCACGCACTAAGCTCAATACCTATGGTCCCCGAGCCTCCTCTGTTTCTGGTCCACTCTCCTGGAACAAACTTCCTCTCTCAGTCCGTCAGCAACCTATTTTTGTCTCCTTCAAGTTCGCTCTCAAAACTCACCTTTTCTCCTCTGCATAAAATCCTAACCTCACTCAACCCCCCCCCCCCCCCTCTGCAGTCTGTCTCCGCTCGGATGGGAATCACATTGTTATAATATATAATTGTATATGCTATGCTCTCTATAATTTTCCATTGCTTTTATTCTTGCTTTTATTGCTTTTATTCTTTCTCCCCATTTATAGCCATGCGTGTGTGTGTGTGTGTGTGTGTGTGGTGCGCGTGCGTGTGTGTGCGTGCGTACGTGCGTGCGTGCGTACATGTGTTCTGTTTCAGCGCTTAGATTTGATTTTATCAAGATTTTGCGCTATATAAATATTGTAATTATTATTAATTATTATTATAACAGGCACAACATGGATTATAAAGGCGTATATTGTATTGTATTGCACATTTTATGAAAGACAATGCAGAATTCTTCAAAAGAGCAAAATTGAAACAAAACAGAATCAAAGCGCTGACTGTGTAACTTTTGTTAAATGTTTCATCAGCTAAAATTATGTGAAAAAGGCGACACAGAAAATAACGACAATAGATCAATGTAAACCACGCTCGATTTGAAAACCTTTAATTTTGTTCAGAAATGGCCCAGACAATATGATAGTTTGATATCATATGACAGCAGTTCAAAAGCTTCTTCAAAATGGAATCAGACACTCAACTGTACATTTTCAGGGAAAACACAACATAAATGTCATCAAACTTCAATTGTTCCAAATTGGAATTATCCACAAAATACTTTCAACAGGAATCATTTTGACATAAAGAAAAATTGTCGGTGATAATATGTGCTGTTTTTGAAGGCAAGAAAAATCCGATTGAACATTATTACAGACATGTGATCACGCTGTTCAGTTTGGATAAAACTGTTTAAAAAGTTGTCGAATGAAAAGTGTTCTTGGGCTAATGATACAAAACGTTGTCTATTATGATGACTTGTATTGTTGACTTTGTCTATTATAACGTAGATGTATTGTTGACTTTGTCTATTATAACGTAAATGACTTGTATTGTTGACTTTGTCTATTAACATAGATGTATTGTTGACTTTGTCTATTATAACATAGATGTATTGTTGACTTTGTCTATTATAACGTAAATGATTTGTATTGTTGACTTTGTCTGTTAACATAGATGACTTGTATTGTTGACTTTGTCTATTATAACGTAGATGTATTGTTGACATTGTCTGTTATAACGTAAATGACTTGTATTGTTGACGTTGTCTGTTATAACATAGATGTATTGTTGACTTTATCTGTTATAACATAGATGTATTGTTGACTTTGTCTATTATAACATAGATGTATTGTTGACTTTGTCTGTTATAACATAGATGACTTGTTGACTTTGTCTATTATAACATAGATGTATTGTTGACTTTGTCTATTATAACATAGATGTATTGTTGACTTTGTCTGTTATAACATAGATGTATTGTTGACTTTGTCTATTATAACATAGATGTATTGTTGACTTTGTCTATTATAACGTAAATGATTGTATTGTTGACTTTGTCTTTTAACGTAGATGTATTGTTGACTTTGTCTTTTAACGTAGATGTATTGTTGACTTTGTCTATTATAACGTAGATGTATTGTTGACTTTGTCTTTTAACGTAGATGTATTGTTGACTTTGTCTTTTATAACGTAAATGACTTGTATTGTTGACTTTGTCTGTTATAATATAGATGTATTGTTGACTTTGTCTGTTATAACATAGATGTAGTGTTGACTTTGTCTGTTATAATATAGATGTATTGTTGACTTTGTCTGTTATAATATAGATGTATCGTTGACTTTGTCTGTTATAATATAGATGTATTATTGACTTTGTCTGTTATAACATAGATGTATTGTTGACTTTGTCTGTTATAATATAGATGTATTGTTGACTTTGTCTGTTATAACATAGATGTATTGTTGACTGTGTCCCATATAACATAGATGTATTGTTGACTTTGTCTGTTATAACATAGATGACTTGTATTGTTGATTTTGTCTAATATAACATAGATGTATTGTTGACTTTGTTATAACACAGATGTATTTTTGACTTTGTCTGTTATAACATAGGTGTATTGTTGACTTTGTCTGTTATAACATAGATGACTTGTATTGTTGACTTTGTTATAACATAGATGTATTGTTGACTTTGTCTGTTATAACATAGATGTATTGTTGACTTTGTCTGTTATAACATAGATGACTTGTATTGTTGACTTTGTCTGTTATAACGTAGATGTATTGTTGACTTTGTCTGTTATAACATAGATGTATTGTTGACTTTGTCTGTTATAACATAGATGACTTGTATTGTTGACTTTGTCTGTTATAACATAGATGTATTGTTGACTTTGTCTGTTATAACATAGATGACTTGTATTGTTGACTTTGTCTGTTAACATAGATGACTTGTATTGTTGACTTTGTCTGTTATAACATAGATGTATTGTTGACTTTGTCTGTTATAACATAGATATATTGTTGACTTTGTCTGTTATAACATAGATGTATTGTTGACTTTGTCTGTTATAACATAGATGTATTGTTGACTTTGTCTGTTATAACATAGATGTATTGTTGACTTTGTCTGTTATAACATAGATGTATTGTTGACTTTGTCCCGTATAACATAGATGTATTGTTGACTTTGTCTGTTATAACATAGATGTATTGTTGACTTTGTCTGTTATTACGTAGATGACTTGTATTGTTGACTTTCTCTGTTATAACATAGATGTATTGTTGACTTTGTCCCGTATAACATAGATGTATTGTTGACTTTGTCTATTATTACGTAGATGACTTGTATTGTTGACTTTGTCTGTTATAACATAAATGTATACCAAGGCCATGAGGTCCAACTATATCCTCCACCCTATCCTGTCCCACTTTAGCATTAAAATCTACCATTATGACTGTAACTTCTTGTGATTGACATTGGACCTTGGCCATCTCTAAAACTTCGTAGAAGTTGTCGATGTCTTCCTGAGTACTTGCGGATGTTGGTGCATACACCTGTATGATGTTGATATCAAATGGTTTGCCTCCGAATTTGACCAGTAAAACTCTGTCTGACACTGCCCAGTATCCCTTTAACTGCTTTTGATTTGTCTTTGTCCATCATGATGCCTACTCCTCTTTCATATGAATTACCACCAGAGTGTGTCAGGTCAGACAAATAGGTCTGCTACTGGCAAGCTGTAGCCCAGTACTACCTGTCACAGCAGGAGACTTGGAGAGGGGATTGGCGCCACCAAGGATTAACCTAAGCCCACAGAAAAGATATGAGAGGACACTATAGCCAACAACATACCGTATCGGTCGGGGCCCGGGTTACAAACGACCGCGCTTACCACTGACAAGCACCAGGGTGGAAGTGAAAAGTCAGCTACTGGGGCAAAAACATCATTCAAACTGCCAACGGAAAAAGCTACCATTGGAACCTGGAATGTCCGTACACTCCATCAGTGCGGCAAAGTAAAAGAACTAGAGCACGAGCTGAGACGCTACCAATGGGACATTGTGGGTATATCGGAAGTAAGATGGACAGGCTTCGGAGAAGCAATCACAGAGGAAGGACACAAGATGTGGTACAGTGGCGAAGAGTCACTACATGAAAATGGCGTAGCTTTCATCGTACGCAAAGAAGTCATTGGATGCATCATGAGCTGCACGCCTGTCAACAGCAGAATCATCAGCATTCGGGTGTCAGCCAAACCAAAGAACATCACCATCATACAAGTGTATGCTCCAACTACCAGCCACGAAGACCAGGTGGTTGAAGAATTCTATGAGAAAATAGAAGACACCATCGGAAAAGCCCCCAGGAAAGACATCATCATAGTTCAGGGGGACTTCAACGCCAAAGTCGGCCCAGATGCCTACAAAAACTGGGCTGGAACAGTGGGTCAATTTGGCACAGGGGAAACTAATGACAGGGGACTTCGCCTTCTGGAGTTTGCCTGCACCCAACGGCTCACCATTGCCAACACCCTCTACCCCCACAAACTGTCAAGAAGAACAACCTGGCATGCGCCGAACGGAAAGACTCACAACCAGATCGACTTTGTCCTCACACCGCGGCGCTTCAAATCAAGCATTAATAAAGCAAAGACGAGGACATACCCTGGAGCTGATATAGGCAGCGACCACGACCTCGTGCTGCTCACAATGAAGATCAAATTGAAAAAGAAGTACCAAGCTGCGCAGCCACGCATCAAGTTTGACCTGGAAAAGCTAAAAGATCCAGAGATAGAAGAGGCATTCCAGGCACAGCTCGGGGGGCGGTTCGCGGCACTCAACTTCCTGGACAGCGACATCAACGACCTCACAAACAACTTTGGTGAGGCAGTCCGCGAAACAGCAGAGGAGGTACTGGGGCGACAGAGGAGAAACACCAAGCATGGATCTCAAATGACATCCTTGACCTCTGCGACAACAGAAGATCACTGAAGAAGACGAAAAACTCCAGCCCTGAAGAAGCCGCACAGTATCGTAAAACCAACAACCTTGTAAAGAAGAAAATGATTGAAGCCAAAGAACAATGGATCAACAACCAGTGTGAGAACATCGAGAAAGGCATGAAAAAAGGAAACAGCAAACATGCCTTCACCACACTGAAAAACCTTACCAAGACGCAGCAAAACAGATCGTCAGTCATCGAGGATACCTCAGGCGAGCTGCTGACAGAAAGCTCCGCTGTTCTGAACAGATGGACGCAGTACTGCCAAGAACTATACAACTACCCAATACAGCCAGATGACAGTTTGTTTCAGGGGGACTCAACACCATTGAGGGAATCCTCACCGCTACCAGTGATGAGAGAAGAAGTGGAAGAAGCCATCCGCAGCCTACCAGCAGGGAAATCACCTGGAGCAGACAATATCCCAGCAGAGCTGCTCAAACATGGAGGGAATGATTTGGTCACTCGTGTAACATCGATTTGTCAGAAGATCTGGGAGACAAAACAGTGGCCCACAGAATGGACTCAATCACTCATCATCCCCCTGCCCAAAAGGGAAATATGCGCCAATGCCAGAACTACAGAACAATAAGTCTCATTAGCCACACCAGCAAGATCATGCTCAGAGTCATATTGAATCGACTGAAGAAAGAAGCGGAAGAACACCTTGCTGAAGAACAAGCTGGATTTAGGGCGGGCAGAAGCACAGTAGAACAGATCTTCACCTGCCGGATAATGATGGAGAAACATCTGCAGCATCAGAGAGACCTGTTCCACAACTTCATAGACTTTAAAAAAGCATTCGACAGGGTGTGGCATAAGGGTTTGTGGCAGGTGCTAAGAAAGTTTGGCATTGAGGAAGGTCTCGTCCAAACCATCCAGGCGCTGTATAACACTGCCAGCAGCGCAGTTCTCCTCAACAACCAGATAGGGGACTACTTCAAGACCACAGTTGGAGTCCGTCAAGGCTGCCTACTCTCTCCCGTGCTGTTCAATCTCTTCCTGGAGAACATCATGCGTGAAGCCCTCCATGACTTCCACTCCACTGTCTCCATCGGAGGAAGAACCATCAACAACCTGAGGTTCGCAGATGACATCGACCTGATGGGAGGCAGCAACGAAGAACTACAAGACCTGACCATGAGACTGGAAGAAAGTGCAGGTGCACACGGAATGGAAGTGAGCACAGAAAAAAGCAAAGTCCTGGTCAACAGCACAACCAACACCCATGCTGAAATCTACATGAACGGGCAACAGCTTGAAGAAGTGGACGCTTTCAAATACCTTGGCGCCACTCTCACTAAAGACGGTCGCTCTACAACAGAAATCAAGACCAGACTAGCGATCGCAACAGCAGCGATGGTAAAGCTAAACAAGATCTGGAAGAGCAGAGAGATCGGCTTTCCATCGAAGATGAAGCTGTACAGGTCCCTGGTGCTCCCCATCCTGCTGTATGGATGCAAGAGCTGGACCATGACAGCAGAGACCACCAAGAGAATCCAGACGTTTGAAACTAAATGCTTCAGGCGCTTGCTCGGGATCTCTTGGCAAGATCGGAAGACAAACGACTTTGTGTGGAGCCAAATAACAACACTCGCAGGCCCACAAGAACCCCTCCTGGCAACAGTCAAGAACAGGAAGCTGTCGTGGTTCGGGCATGTCACACGCCACAACTCACTGCCCAAAACGGTCCTCCAGGGTACACTGGGAGGCGGCAGACGAAGGGGACGACAAGCCAAATGCTGGATGGACAACATCAAAGAATGGACCAGGTTGGATGGCCCCACGCTGGTGCGACAGGCGGAGGACAGGACCGGTTGGCGACGGCTGGCTTCAAGAGTGTCTCTCATCTCTCCTCTACGCCCATCACGGGCAGGAGAATGATGATGATGATGACCACCAGAGTAATCACTGTATATTCTCCTGATGTTATCATGCCTGCCCCCTTCCATCTCACTTCCCTAGTCCTAAAATACTGATGTTAAGCCTTTCCATCTTCATTTTGATGTTGTCTAATTTACCCTTCTGCTATTAGTGTTCTGATGTTCCATGTTGCTATTTTGGTGTTTGGGTTTAATTTTGGTCGCAGTACCTGGCTGACGGTCTGGTGTTACCTGCGCCGCATGACAGTCCCTACCGGACGAAGGTGCTCCACAGGAGCACCTATTGACGTCGTTAACTTCATTCGTCATCTTTCTTTTGTCCATGGCTGTCCTGGGGAAAACTATGATGGTGGTTTCCCTTTGCCTTCCATCGGTTTTTTTCAGGGTTAACTCCCTTAGCCTTACTCTCTCCGAGGAGGTCCACAAGGCAGTGGAGCTATTTACCCATAGCTTGGGGATCTGGTTCATGGACACCAGGGCATATCCACACGCCGGTGGGCCTGCGTGCCGCACGTCTGGGGGCCAGACCTCCTCCGAGTCCTACGAGATTTAGCCTGAGTCCGTGAGGTGCTCAGTTACCGCCTGTCGCCACGAGGAGGCACAACGTAGGGCTTTCGGATGGAGAGGCTATGTACTGAGAGGAAGAGACTTACGCCTTCTGCTCTTCTTTTCGCATAGCTGCTAGCCAGCGGTGTAGGCTGTGTAAGTGAGAGGTGACAAGCACGCAGTCACTAGTCACTAGCCGACACACTAGACGCATCACATCCACCCTCAAACTTGTAGAATGGGCACAGATGAATGAGTTCATAGTAGGAAACACCTAGTTTGAGCAGCCTAACAGAAGAAAATGGAATTGGATGAGTCCAGGAGATAATACCAAAAATCAGACTGACTACATCCTGATCAACAAAAGATTTAGAAATTCTTTACTGTCAGCAAAAACACTACCAGGTGCAGACTGCAACAGTGACCACAATCCTGTAGTGGGAAGGTTTAGGCTGAAATTGAGGAAAAGGAAACAGACCAAAAACAACATCAAACTGAACCTTGGACTCTTAAAGACAGATGAAATGATACGTCAAAATGTGATGTACATGTTCAAAACAAATTCAGTGCTCTGGAGGACGCTGGTGACAGTGAGGAACAACGGACAAAGTTGAGAAATTCTATAAATGAAGCTTGTGAAGAAATCCCTAAGGCAGATAGAAAAGCAAAAAAAGAGCTGGATGACTAATGAAATTTTGGGCTTGATGGAGGAAAGGAGGAGGGCAAAGAGAAACAAGGAGATATACAGGAAGATAAACATACAAATCAGGAATAGGTGCAATGCAGCTAAGGAAGCTTGGCTGAACACAAAATGCAAAGAGATAGAAGACCAACACAAAATGGTTCCTCAGGGTATGTACAGACGAATTGAAGAAATTGTCCACAGCAAAAATACATGCACATCAACTGGTTGCTTAAAATCGAAAGATGGCACGCTTATCATGGAAAAAGACAAAATACTGGACAGATGGGGAGAGTACATTAAAGACCCTTTTTGAGGATGACAGAAACGAAAGGGTGTAGGGAGCTCTGGGTAGAGATAGCCCTTTGATGTCTGGCAGCTGCACTCTCTGAGTGGACGGGCACACTGGCCTCACCCAACTCCTAAATCTCTCACGTGTTGGCTCCAAGCGCCACACCCCGGTACACCGCTTCAGCTGGCGGGTCAAACCACGTGAGGGGGTGATGTTAACATGGCACTACTGGGCGAAGGACCTCCTCGACGCAGGTCACCGGCCAGGGCGGAAGGGTTCCACGAAGAACTACAACAGCCACGTGTTCATGACCAAGGCAAGCTGCCGTGTGGGTGGATATCGGCTGTGGTCAGGCCTGGAGAGGGATGGGCGCCGCCAGGCTATTCATGCCCAAGACACACTACATGATGATGAACCAAAAACCAATGTTGATACCGGCTCGGTCGTCGCCCGGACCAAGGACCGCGCCTTCCGTTGGACACCAGGGCGGAGGTGACAAGTATGCGACTGGTGGAACCTCTTCAAAAAAGATCCGAGGAAGAGAAACTCTCACCATCGCCACATGGAATGTTAGAACACTTGCACAGCCAGGCAAATTGCACGAACTTACGCATGAGCTGGAAAGATATTCCTGGCATGTAGTTGAACTGAGCGAAGTCAGGTGGAAAGATCATGGAGAACACCAAACTGAGGAAGGACATGTATTGTACTACAGTGGAGACTTGAAAAAACACATCCACGGCGTAGGATTTCTTGTCAAACAATACTCGGGTGCCGCCAATATCCAACAGGCTCATTTCCATCCGCCTCCGAGCAGCACCATTCAACATCACAGCGATAATAATAATAATAATAATATATTTTATTTATATAGCGCAAAATCTTGACAAAATCAAATCTAAGCGCTGAGCGTATACATGCATACATACCTACATACATATGAGCGTATACATGCATACATACATGCTTACATACTTACATACATAAATCTAAGCTGAGCGTATACATGCATACATACATACATAAATCTAAGCGTTATACATACATACATACATACATACATACATACATACGTACGCACATGCATACATAATAATTACAATATTTATATAGCGCAAATCTCGACAAAATAATAATAATAATAATATATTTTATTTATATAGCGCAAAATCTTGACAAAATCAAATCTAAGCGCTGAGCGTATACATGCATACATACCTACATACATATGAGCGTATACATGCATACATACATGCTTACATACTTACATACATAAATCTAAGCTGAGCGTATACATGCATACATACATACATAAATCTAAGCGTATACATACATACATACATACGTACGCACATGCATACATAATAATTACAATATTTATATAGCGCAAATCTCGACAAAATCAAATCCAAGCGCCCGAAAAGACACACACGCACACACGCACGCACGCACGCACACACACACACACACACACACACACACACACACACAACACACACACACACACACACACACATACACACACCACACACACACACACACACACACGCATGGCCACAAATGGGGAGAAAAGAATAAAAGCAATAAAAGCAAGAATAAAACCAATGGAAAACCACAGAGAGCACATCATATACAATTATATATTAAAACAAAGTGATTCCCCTCGAGCGGAGACAGGCTGCAGAGGGGGTTGAGTGAGGTTAGGATTTTATGCAGAGGAGAAAAGGTGAGTTTTGAGAGCGGACTTGAAGGAGACAAAAGTAGGTTGCTGACGGACTGAGAGAGGAAGTTTGTTCCAGGAGAGTGGACCAGAAACAGAGAAGGCTCGTGGACCATAGGTATTGAGCTTAGTGCGTGGAAAGCGAAAAGTAGAGGATCGGAGGCAGAGCGGAGGGTACGTGAGGGAAGATAGATCTCAAGTAGGCTTGACAGGTAATCGGGGGCTGCGTTATTGAGGCTTTTGTAGCACATGGTGTCTAGTTTGTACTGTATGCGCTTTGATACAGGGAGCCAGTGAAGTTGTGCCAGGAGAGGAGATATGTGGTCAGCTTTTTTTCTTTTTGAGTACAAGGCGTACAGCATTGTTTTGAATGCGCTGTAGGATGTGAATGGTGGAGGCAGGAAGACCAGACAGGAGTGAATTGCAATAGTCAATGCGAGACATTATGAAGGAGAGAACGAGTTTTGCAGTTGTTTCGACAGAGAGATACTTCTGATCAGGCTTATACGATGGAGATGATAGTAGCAAGATCTGGCAGTTTGAGAAACAAAGTTGTTCATGGACAGGGTAGAGTCAATGCAGACACCAAGGTTTTTAGCTGAATCAGAAATTGGGACTGATGTGTTACATAATGGGAGAGAAAGAGGAGGCAGCTGGGAAAGTTTCTGACGGGTGCCAATGAGGATAGCTTCTGTCTTGTCGTCATTAAGCTGAAGTCTATTGTGTGTCATCCAGTTCTTAATGTCCGAGTACAAACCTATGCACCGACAACAGACTATGATGATGAGGATGTGGAGGAATTCTACACACAACTTCAAGAAATCATTGACGAGGTTGACAAAAAAGACATCCTTATCATTCAGGGAGACTGGAATGCTAAGGTGGGCGCTGATGCATTAAAAGACTGGAAGAACCATTGTGGGCCCTCTTGTACTGCAATTTCCAACGAGCGAGGACTGCGCCTACTTGAGTTCGCCGGATACAACAACATGACACTGGCTAACACCCTTGGTGAACACAAGGCGTCACGATGCTGGATTGGCATGCACCAAATGGGACCAACCACCAGATCGACTACATCTTGGTCCCAATCCGTTTTAGATCTGGAATCTGCAGAGCCAAGACGCGAACATTTCCAGGTGCAGATGTGGGTAGTGACCATGACCTGGTGATAATGAACTTCAAGGTCAGGCTGAAGAAGATCAAGAAGCCCAAGAACACCAGACTGAAGTTCAACTTGGACAGACTCAAGGACCCCTCCATTGCAGAGTCCTTCCAAGCAACATAGGCGGAAAGTTTGCAGCATTGAGCACACAAGAAGAAACTGCGGAGGAAATGACCACCAAGTTTAACACAGTGATGACAGAGACTGCAATGACTCTTAGGAAAACAACGCCGGAAAACCCAACCCTGGATTACAGACGAAATCCTTGAAATGTGTGACAAAAGAAGAGAAATCAAGAAAGTCAAAAATACAACAGACGGAGCCCTAGCCTACAGAAACATCAACAAAGAAATCAGAAAAGGCATGAGGGAGGCCAAAGAAGGATGGATACAAAATAAATGCACAGAAATAGAAGACAGCCTAAACAAGAACAACAGCATAAAGGCGTACAAAGTGGTGAAAGAACTCACCACACAGAGACAGGCAAGGATCAGTACCATTCAAGACAAACAAGGAAAGTGCCTGACAGAAGATAAAGAAATCATCCATAGATGGACAGAATACTGCTCTGAACTCTACAACCACCAGACACAGGGTGACTCAACTGTCCTTACATGCCAGGAATCAACAAATGACGATGACCACCCTATTCTACGCGAAGAAGTCGAAACAGCAATACGATCGCTGAAAGATGGAAAAGCTGCTGAAGTGGACAACATCCCAGCAGAACTGATCAAGCATGGAGGGGAGGCAGTGACTGACATCCTCTGGAAAATCTGCAACAAAATCTGGCAGACAGGAGAATGGCCGACACCTTGGACCCAGTCACTAATCATCACACTTTCCAAGAAAGGCAATTTACAACTATACCAGAAGTACAGAACGATCAGCCTTATCAGCCATGCTAGCAAAGTGATGCTGAAAGTCATTTTGAACAGACTGAAACCACAGGCAGAGGAGATCATTGCCGAAGAACAAGCGGGATTTCGCAGTGGTAGAAGCACAACAGAACAAATATTCAATCTCAGAGTCCTATGCGAAAAATACAGCCAACACCAACAGGACATCTACCACGTTTTTATCGACTTCAAAAAGGCATTTGACAGAGTATGGCATGAAGCACTGTGGGCCACCATGAGGAAGTACAACATGGGAAGGAAGCTTATTGACACCATCACACAGCTATACGCAAAAGCGAGCAGCGCAGTGCTTGTTGAGGGCACAGTGGGGGACTGGTTTCACACATCAGTTGGAGTTCGCCAGGGCTGTCTCCTCTCTCCAACCTTGTTCAACATCTTCCTTGAGCGCATTATGACGGATGCCCTTGAAAACCATCACGGCTCAGTCAGTATTGGAGGAAGGACAATCACCAACTTGAGATTTGCCGACGACATCGATGGGTTGGCTGGAAATAATATAATAATAATTATTAATAATAATTACAATATTTATATAGCGCAAAATCTTGATAAAATCAAATCTAAGCGCTGAAGCAGACACACACGCACGCACGCACGCACGCACGCACGCACACACACGCACGCACACACACACACACACACACACACACGCATGGCTATAAATGGGGAGAAAGAATAAAAGCAATAAAAGCAAGAATAAAAGCAATGGAAATTTATAGAGAGCATAGCATATACAATTATATATTATAACCATGTGATTCCCCTCCGAGCGGAGACAGGCTGCAGAGGGGGGGGGGGGGGGGTGTTGAGTGAGGTTAGGATTTTATGCGGAGGAGAAAAGGTGAGTTTTGAGAGCGGACTTGAAGGAGACAAAAGTAGGTTGCTGACGGACTGAGAGAGGAAGTTTGTTCCAGGAGAGTGGACCAGAAACAGAGAAGGCTCGTGGACCATAGGTATTGAGCTTAGTGCGTGGAAAGCGAAAAGTCAGAGCGGAGGTTACGTGAGGGAAGATAGATCTCATGTAGGCTTGATAGGTAATCGGGGGCTGCGTTATTGAGGCTTTTGTAGCACATGGTGTGTAGTTTGTACTGTATGCGCTTTGATACAGGGAGCCAGTGAAGTTGTGCCAGGAGAGGAGATATGTGGTCAGTTTTTTTCTTTTTGAGTACAAGGCGTACAGCATTGTTTTGAATGCGCTGTAGGATGTGAATGGTGGAGGCAGGAAGACCAGACAGGAGTGAATTGCAATAGTCAATGCGAGACATTATGAAGGAGAGAACGAGTTTTGCAGTTGTTTCGACAGAGAGATACTTCCTGATCAGCCTTATACGATGGAGATGATAGTAGCAAGATCATGCAGTTTGAGAAACAAAGTTGTTCATGGAGAGGTTAGAGTCAATGCAGACACCAAGGTTTTTAGCTGAATCAGAAATTGGGACTGATGTGTTACATAATGGGAGAGAAATAGGAGGCAGCTGAGAAAGTTTCTGACGGGTGCCAATGAGGATAGCTTCTGTCTTGTCGTCATTAAGCTGAAGTTTGTTGAACGTCATCCAGTTCTTAATGTCCGAGTAACACTCAGTGGTGCGAGTCAACAGGCGCTGTATATTATCAGGTGAGTCACTGATAAACAACATTCGGTACGCAGATGACACCGTGCTAATTGCAGAAAATGAAAGGGACCTACAAAACCTTGTGAATATACTAGAAACAGAAAGCAAAGGTAAGGGGTTGGAACTAAACAGCAGGAAGACTGAAGTCATGGTGATCAGTAAAAAACATGAAATCCCCTCCTGCAAAATAACAGCAAATGGCACAACCTTGACACAGGTTAATAAGTTCAAATATCTGGGAACGGTCATTTCATCAGACGGCAGATGCACATCGGAAATAGCTGGCAGAATCGGCCAAGCCAAAACAGCATTCAAGAAGATGACAAGCATTCTTACCAACAAATGCCTATCAATTAACATCAGAAAGAGAGTCCTTGAATGTTATATAAAACCAATACTGTGGTACGGATGCGAGGCGTGGACAGTCAGCAAGCAAAGCCAGAGCAGGATCGAGGCAGCCGAGATGTGGTTTCTCAGAAGAATGTTGAGAGTACCATGGACAGCAAAGAAAACAAACGAGACAGTCTTGATGGAGGCAGACACAAGTCGATCACTGATAAGGAAGATTAGGAAAAGACAAGCTACATTTATAGGCCATTTTATGAGGAAGTTGGATTTGGAGCACCTGGTCACAACGGGAAAGCTGGAGGGAAAGAGTGCATCGGGTAGACCCAGGGAGAGAATGTTGGACGGACTTGCAAGGTGGCTGATGATGAGGAGGGTGGGGGAGATGCTGGGGGCAACGAGAGATAGAGATGGTTGGAAGTCCATGGTCGCCAACGC
>JAPXFY010000020.1:74162598-74165098 GCA_030674185.1 Monoplex corrugatus
GTTTACCCACCCCTCTCTCCCTCTCTGTTTACCCACCCCTGTCTCCCTCTCTGTTTACCCACCCACTCACTCCGTCTCTGTTTACCCACCCCTGTCTCCCTCTCTGTTTACCCACCCCTCTCTCCCTCTCTGTTTACCCACCCCTATCTCCCTCTCTGTTTACCCACACCTCTCTCAATCTCTCTGTTTACCCACCCCTCTCTCCTTCTCTGTTTACCCACCCCTGTCTCCCTCTCTGTTTACCCACCCCCTTCTCCCTCTCTGTTTACCCACCCCCTATCTCCCTCTCTGTTTACCCACCCCCCTGTCTCCCTCTCTGTTTACCCACCCCCTGTCTCCCTCTCTATTTACCCACCCCCTATCTCCCTCTCTGTTTACCCACCCCCTGTCTCCCTCTCTGTTTACCCACCCACTCTCTCCCTCTCTGTTTACCCACCCCTGTCTCCCTCTCTGTTTACCCACCCCTCTCTCCCTCTCTGTTTACCCACCCCCTGTCTCCCTCTCTGTTTACCCACCCCCTGTCTCCCTCTCTGTTTACCCACCCCCTGTCTCCCTCTCTGTTTACCCACCCCCTATCTCCCTCTCTGTTTACCCACCCCCTATCTCCCTCTCTATTTACCCACCCCCTATCTCCCTCTCTGTTTACCCACCCCCTATCTCCCTCTCTGTTTAACCTCTCCCTGTCTCCCTCTCTGTTTACCCACCCCCTATCTCCCTCTCTATTTACCCACCCCCTATCTCCCTCTCTGTTTACCCACCCCCTATCTCCCTCTCTGTTTACCCACCCCCTATCTCCCTCTCTGTTTACTCACCCCTCTCTCCCTCTCTATTTACCCACCCCCTATCTCCCTCTCTGTTTACCCACCCCCTATCTCCCTCTCTGTTTACCCACCCCCTCTCTCCCTCTCTGTTTACCCACCCCCTATCTCCCTCTCTGTTTACCCACCCCCTATCTCCCTCTCTATTTACCCACCCCTATCTCCCTCTCTGTTTACCCACCCCTCTCTCCCTCTCTGTTTACCCACCCCCTATCTCCCTCTCTGTTTACCCACCCCTGTCTCCCTCTCTGTTTACCCACCCCCTATCTCCCTCTCTATTTACCCCCCCCTATCTCCCTCTCTATTTACCCACCCCCTCTCTCCCTCTCTGTTTACCCACCCCCTATCTCCCTCTCTGTTTACCCACCCCTCTCTCCCTCTCTGTTTACCCACCCCCTATCTCCCTCTCTGTTTACCCACCCCTGTCTCCCTCTCTGTTTACCCCCCCCTCTCTCCCTCTCTGTTTACCCACCCCCTATCTCCCTCTCTGTTTACCCACCCCCTCTCTCCCTCTCTGTTTACCCACCCCCTATCTCCCTCTCTATTTACCCACCCCCTATCTCCCTCTCTATTTACCCACCCCCTATCTCCCTCTCTGTTTACCCACCCCCTGTCTTCCTCTCTGTTTAACCTCTCCCTGTCTCCCTCTCTGTTTACCCACCCCCTCTCTCCCTCTCTGTTTACCCACCCCCTCTTCCTCTTTGCCTTTGTCACAGCTTGTCAGAATCAGCATCATTTTTCTGTCCTCTGTCTATGTTGTGACTTTTGTGTCCTCTGTCTTTGTTGTGACTTGTCTGTCCTCTGTCTTTGTTGTGACTTGTCTGTCCTCTGTCTTTGTTGTGCATCTTATCAATGGTTTATCAATCCGTGTTATGTTGTGAATCTTATCAATGGTTTATCAATCCGTGTTATGTTGTGCATCTTATCATGGTTTATCAATGCGTGTTATGTTGTGAATCTTATCAATGGTTTATCAATCCGTGTTTATGTAGTGAATCTTATCAATGGTTTATCAATCCGTGTTATGTTGTGCATCTTATCAATGGTTTATCAATCCGTGTTATGTTGTGCATCTTATCAATGCTTTATCAATCCGTGTTATGTTGTGCATCTTATCAATGGTTTATCAATCCGTGTTATGTTGTGCATCTTATCAATGGTTTATCAATGCGTGTTTATGTTGTGCATCTTATCAATGGTTTATCAATCCGTGTTTATGTTGTTCCTCTTATCAATGGTTTATCAATCCGTGTTATGTTGTGCATCTTATCAATGGTTTATCAATCCGTGTTTATGTTGTGCATCTTATCAATGGTTTATCAATCCGTGTTTATGTTGTGAATCTTATCAATGCTTTATCAATCCGTGTTGATGTCATTTCTCCACTTTCAATTGATGCATTTCGTGTTTGTGTTTGTACGCCTGTACTATATGTTTTGGATAGCTATACGCTATATCATCTGTCTATCTATCTGTCTATCTATCTGTCTATGTATGTATGTATGTATGTATGTATGTATGTATGTATGTATGTATGTATGTATCTATGTATGTATGTATCTATGTACATGTATGTATGTATGTATGTATGTATGTATGTATGTATCTATCTATCTGTATCTATCTATGTATCTATTTATCTATCTATCTATCTGTCTGTCTACCTATCTATCTATCTATCT
>JAPXFY010000020.1:74177598-74180098 GCA_030674185.1 Monoplex corrugatus
AGGGAGAACACATTAGTTCTGAACAGTGTATAGGAACAAGATAGGCAGGAGATATACTTACAGCGATAAAAGGTAGATTGGTATGGACGGCCATGATCGCCAACACCGTGCGGCATGGTACATGATGATGATGATGATGACGATTTATGATGATGAGATGATGATGATGATGATGATGATGATGACGATGAATGATATAGACACACACTTTCCCTGGGGGCAAGACACTCAAATTGCACATTATATACTGTTAATATCCAATATTCAGTTCCCAATATTTCGGTCATAGTTCTCTTCAGGTAAAAAGAACAATCATATCTTATGACTTCTTTATGTTTACAATACATTTGTCTCCTGTATATGTGTACAAATTACATTTTGTCTCTCCCCGTTTTCAATCATGTTTGGTACAATACATTTGTCTCCCCTGTATTATGTTGTACAATACATGTCTCCGTATTGTGCATCTTTCTCCCCTGTATTATGTTGTACAAATACATTTGTCTCGTCCCCTGTATTATGTTGTACAATACATTTGTCTCCCCTGTCTTTAGTTACCATTATAACGATGAACGCCACGTTTAGGAAGTTGTCTACTTGCCTGTGGTGTGTGGTGTGTGTGTGTGTGTGTGTGTGTCTGTGTGTGTGTGTGTGTGTGTATGTGTGTGTGTGGTGTGTGTGTGTCTGTGTGTGTGTGTGTGTGTGTATGTGTGTGTGTGTGTGGTGTGTGTGTGTGTGTGTGTGTCGTGTGTGCTGTGGTGTGTTGGTGTGTGTGTGTGTGTGTGTGTGTGTGTTGTGTGTCTTTGTGTGTGTGTTGTGTGTGTGTGTGTGTGTGCTGTGTGTGTGTGTGTATGTGTGTGTGTGTGTGTGTGTGTGTGTGTGTGTGTGTGTGTGTGTGTGTGTGTGTGTGCGCGTAAGTGATTGTGTATTCATATAATGTTGTCTTTTGCGTACGCTTGACAAAGGCCAGTTTGCCGACAATGTGTGCCTGTCTTGTTTAGTTGTATTATGTAACGTACTTAGCGTGTGTTTGTGTTGTTCTAGTTGGTACCATCTACAGTTGGCACGTTGCTGCAGTGGCTGAAAGTCAGGGAATTGTTCAGTCTTCAACTGAAGACGGAGAACAAAGTTGACAAAGTACATGTAAGTGTGTCCCAAGAAACTCTGATCTGATCTGATATCTCCACTTAATCCCGGCTGTAACATTAAAACAATTGGTCTGTTGGCTGCCATTCTTCATGTTTACATCATTCTGGTGGTGTTAGCTTAGTATTTGATAGGTCCACTGGCCTGTTGGCTGCCCTTCTTCATGTTTACATCATTCTGGTGGTGTTAGCTTAGTATTTGATAGGTCCACTGGCCTGTTGGCTGCCTTCTTCATGTTTACATCATTCTGGTGGTGTTAGCTTAGTATTTGATAGGTCCACTGGCTGTTGGCTGCCCTTCTTCATGTTTACATCATTCTGGTGGTGTTAGCTTAGTATTTGATAGGTCCACTGGTCTGTTGGCTGCCCTTCTTCATGTTTACATCATTCTGGTGGTGTTAGCTTAGTATTTGATAGGTCCACTGGCCTGTTGGCTGCCCTTCTTCATGTTTACATCATTCTGGTGGTGTTAGCTTAGTATTTGATAGGTCCACTGGTCTGTTGGCTGCCCTTCTTCATGTTTACATCGTTCTGGTGGTGTTAGCTTAGTATTTGATAGGTCCACTGGTCTGTTGGCTGCCCTTCTTCATGTTTACATCGTTCTGGTGGTGTTAGCTTAGTATTTGATAGGTCCACTGGCCTGTTGGCTGCCCTTCTTAATGTTTACATCATTCTGGTGGTGTTAGCTTAGTATTTGATAGGTCCACTGGTCTGTTGGCTGCCCTTCTTCATGTTTACATCATTCTGGTGGTGTTAGCTTAGTGTTTGATAGGTCCACTGGCCTGTTGGCTGCCCTTCTTAATGTTTACATCATTCTGGTGGTGTTAGCTTAGTATTTGATAGGTCCACTGGCCTGTTGGCTGCCCTTCTTATGTTTACATCATTCTGGTGGTGTTAGCTTAGTATTTGATAGGTCCACTGGCCTGTTGGCTGCCCTTCTTAATGTTTACATCATTCTGGTGGTGTTAGCTTAGTATTTGATAGGTCCACTGGTCTGTTGGCTGCCCTTCTTCATGTTTACATCATTCTGGTGGTGTTAGCTTAGTATTTGATAGGTCCACTGGCCTGTTGGCTGCCCTTCTTAATGTTTACATCATTCTGGTGGTGTTAGCTTAGTATTTGATAGGTCCACTGGCCTGTTGGCTGCCCTTCTTAATGTTTCATCAACAACTACAAAGTGAATTAAACTACAAAATGAACAAACTACCAGTGAACAAATTACACAGTGAAGAAACTACAAAGTGAATAAACTACAAAATGAACAAACTACACAGTGAACAAATTACACAGTGAACAAACTAGTGAACAAACTACACAGTGAACAAACCACACAGTGAACAAACTACACAGTGAAC
>JAPXFY010000020.1:74187598-74192598 GCA_030674185.1 Monoplex corrugatus
TTACGCCATGACCTACATAGCTACAGACTGTAAACAGTTTTTATCCATTCAGAAAACACAGGATCCTGCAAGAACTAGCAGAAGTCTAATCTATCTCGAGAATTCATTCATTCCTTGTCAGAAACAGGTGAAAAGAATTTCAGCTAGATCTGGTCAAGGAGGAAGAAAGGTGAACTTCATGAGACTTTAGCTTCACCCACATTTCACCAGACGGCAGATGCACATCAGAAATAGCCAGCAAAATCGACCAAGCCAAAATAGCAATCAAGAAGATGAAAAGCATTTTTACCAACAAATGCCTATCAATTAACATCAGGAAGAGAGTTCTTGAATGTTACATAGAACCGATAATGTTACACGATTGTGAGGCGTGGACAATCAACAAGTAAAACCAGAGCAAGATTGAAGCAGCCGAGATGTGGTTTCTAAGAAGAATGTTGAGAGTTCCATGGACAGCAAAGAAAACAAACGAGACAGTCTTGATGGAGACAGACACAAGAAGATCATTCATAAGGAAGATTAATAAAAGACAGGCAACATTTATAGACCATTTATGAGGAAGGAGAAATTGGAGCACCTGGTCACAACGGGAAAGCTGGAGGGAAAGAGAGCACCAGGTAGACCCAGGGAGAAGATATTGGACGGACTTGCAGAGTGGCTGAAGACAAAGAGGGTGGAAGAGGTGCTTGAGGCAACAAGAGATAGAAACAGATGGAAGGCCATGATTGCCAACGCCATGTGGCAAGGCACCTGATGATGACGATGATGATGATGATGACGACGATGATGATAATGATGATGATTTGATAGCTAAGTGGTTAAGACATCCGTTACAAGGATGACGTGGCCTTGACAAACCTGACCACCTTGGATGCGCGGGTTCGAACTCAGGTGGACTACAAATGTTCTGTAACAAGAAAAATGGCGACAGCAGAGAGGCATCCAGGAGTCATGACCTTGATACAGCCCGGTCCCCTTAGAGTGTCAGGAGTCAAGGGTCAAAACACTTGCTTGACGGGGGGTTTCTCCTCTGAGGACCTTCTGCTGTCTGGCTCTCCCCACAGTTTTTGTGCTACTATTGTTTTGTATGTACATTTTGCTCTTATAAAACGTTCGCTGTTTTCTACCAAACAACTCATCTTTGTGTCCTACACAGACAGAAGAAAGAAGTTGCTCGCAGGAAAAAAGACATGTACATCAACTAGCTGCTTTAAGGAACCAGAAAAACACGAAAACAGAATCAGAACGCGTATTTAATACAACAAGACAAGAAAGGCTAAAATTTTCGGCCAACTGGCCTTTGTCAAGCGTGAATGTAAAATCACAAACAAACAGCAAATACAAAAATGAGGAGAAAAAGACTGAAACTTCCCTGCTGCTCCATCCATTGGTAGAAGAGGACTAAATAAAATCATAATGTGATTGTTTAACATTACTCACAAACACATTATGACTTCATTTAGTCCTTTTAACATTGCTCACAAACACATTATGACTTCATTTAGTCCTTTTAACATTACTCACAAACACATTATGACTTCATTTAGTCCTTTTAACATTACTCACAAACACATTATGACTTCATTTAGTCCTTTTAACATTACTCACAAACACATTATGACTTCATTTAGTCCTTTTAACATTACTCACAAACACATTATGACTTCATTTAGTCCTTTTAACATTACTCACAAACACATTATGACTTCATTTAGTCCTTTTAACATTACTCACAAACACATTATGACTTCATTTAGTCCTTTTAACATTACTCACAAACACATTATGACTTCATTTAGTCCTTTTAACATTACTCACAAACACATTATGACTTCATTAGTCCTTTTAACCATTACTCACAAACACATTATGACTTCATTTAGTCCTTTTAACATTACTCACAAACACATTATGACTTCATTTAGTCCTTTTAACATTACTCACAAACACATTATGACTTCATTTAGTCCTTTTAACATTACTCACAAACACATTATGACTTCATTTAGTCCTTTTAACATTACTCACAAACACATTATGACTTCATTTAGTCCTTTTAACATTACTCACAAACACATTATGACTTCATTTAGTCCTTTTAACATTACTCACAAACACATAAGAATGGTGATGATGACGATGATGACGATGATGACGATGATGACGATGATGACGATTGTGATAGCGGGAGTTGTAGTAGTAATACTGATAATAATGATAATGATAATACTAAAAGTAATTAAGATAGAATAATACTGATACTTCTAGTAATACTATCGATACTAATACTGCTACTTCTGATACTATTACTACTACTACTACTACTACTACTACTACTGTTACTACTACCAAGGTAGGCCTGAGGACCGAGGCCAGCTCAAGGGTTTATGTGCAGGCTTAAGGCTTGTGTCATGATCACCATCCACGTGGCACTTGTGACGTTGGTGCGTATGGAATTCGTTCCGAGCGCGGAGACGTCGTTTTGAGAAACTGAATCTGAAACTGAAACCACCACCACCACCACATATTACTACTATTACTAATACTACTACTATCACTACTCCAACTACTACTACTGATGATGGTGATGATGAATGATGATGAGAGATGACGAGAGATGAGAGACGTGAGATGTATGATGATGATGATGATGAAGATGATGATGAGATATGATGATGATGATGATGATGATATGAATAAAAATGACGACGACCGACGCACGACATATGATGATGATGAGATAGATGATGATGATGATGATTGGAACGACGAGACCGACGAACCTACCACACAAAATTTGACTCACAATGACAGAAACTCCAGGGACGAACACATCACGACACACGACAGACACACACACACAGACACAACACACACAACACACACACACACACACACACACACACACACACACACAACACACACACACCATACACACACACACATACACACACAACACAACACACACACACACACATACACACACCAATACACACACACACACACACATAACACAATAAACATAAAAATACATAAGTATTATAGCCACTATCCATACACAAAACATGCTCACCACCTTTAAATTTTCTAAGAATAAGCAAAATTATGAAATGGTTACAATTACATTCACTGATAACAACGCATTCAGGGTCTATAAATTAGACACATAAGCCACAGAAGTTTAAATTTTCAAACCAATATTAGTAAAAAAGATTACAGAACATTGGACTCAAAAGTACTTTAAATTGCACTAGTGTACCGTAACTCTTGCGTTTCTCTTCCTGGGAAAACGTTAGAGAAGAGTTGTGGTTTTTTCTCCCTCGTAACAACATCGTGAGCTAGCTACATGCAATAGTTGTACAAATTAGAATCTACTTTACAAAGATAAACAGAATAATTTTCTGAACAAAAAAATTAAAATCAGGATTCAGATTATATTGACAATTCCAAAACTCACAAAATAACATTTCATACATCAAATTTACATACAATTACATATCACCGACAAGACACATCCACACACACACACACACACACAAAACACACACACACACACACACACACACACACACACACCTTAAATTTTCTAAAGATAATAAGCAAATTACCCTGGGGAATGGATACAAATATACTGATTCATCTGTCAACAGCGCTGGTCAGGTCTAAATTGTCCTACGCGCAAGAAGTTTTTTTCAATGCACCTAAATATTTACTAAAAAAGATTCAGAACTTGGACTGCAAAAGTCTTAAAATTGCACTAGGTGTACCAACTCATGCTTCTACTCTGGAAACGTACAAAGTTGCTGGAATTCTACCTCTAAACAACCATCGTGAGCTAGCTACAGCAAAGTTTGCAATTAGAACTACTTCACAAGCGAATAATTTTGTGAACAAAGAAATTAAAATCAGGTCTGATATTGACTTTCCAAAACGAGCAAAAAACATTTCATCACAAATTACAACCGCAACTTACATATCTGACCTGATCAAACAATCCAGCATAACTATGGATGAAATAGCCGAAAAACCAATGTTAACGCCTATCCCTACATGGGAAATGCTAAAGGCCACGTTTGATCTCGATTATGCAGACGTTAAAAAAGATGATAATGTCAACATTACGCTATCCACAGCTTGTGAACACATCGATGAAAAGTACCGTACCCACCTCCACATTTTTACTGATGGGTCAGTCTTAGCAAATCAGAGCGCTGGAGCAGCGTTTTATGTTCCAAAATTTAACATTAAAAAGTCTTTTTTCATTGGGGCAAATGTATCTATATATACACAGAATTGGTCGCTGTTGTTCAAGCGTTGCATTATTTAATAAGCCTTCGGCCTGTGCCTTTCAAAGTAGTTCTGTTTGTTGATTCAAAATCTGTATTATATGCCTTACAGTCTTTTGATACAGACACAAGACCTGATTTAATAATTGAGGCAAATCATCTAATACACTGTTTAAAGATAAATGGCTCGGAAATCAGTTTATGCTGGGTGCCTTCTCACGTTGGTCTTCACGGCAACAACGTAGTTGACAGAGCAGCTAAATCCGGTGCACTCCGTTTTGAAAATTCCATAGAATTACATGTTAACACCTCGGTAAAAGAAGCTTACAACTCGCTAGAATTAGCATCATGGATTCGATTTCATGAACATTTAAATGAAAAATTTGTGTCTCAAAAAAGAATCAAACTTTCAGTTCAAAATATCTGTAAAAAAATGCAGTATTCTTCGATATATCATTTGAGATTAATTGTTACCACATATTTTCGTATTCAACTGAACGCTTTGAAAACAAAATATTGTAAAAACGTTTTATGTATTTGCGGTGAACAATTCACATTGTATCACTGTTTGTTTTACTGCAGAAAGCTTCGTTATTTTTTACCAAAGATGTTTACACAAGGAAACTATCTTGAAAAGCATTTTAAAGAAGTGATATCAGATCAAGTTCTGTTAGTTAAAATTTCAGAATCATTGGTTCACAGTCCTGTTAATGC